>JAYMTF010001346.1:0-24016 GCA_036897485.1 Pelargonium nanum | reverse complement strand
GGATTTCAGCCCCCTTTTGTATAAAAAAAAAAAAAAAACTCATCCAAGCAAGCAACCACATCAGCTAAGGCTGACACATCACGTATGAGACCAGTGGTTAAAACCAAAATAATTAACAGTCCATGGAGACAAAACTAATTAACTCAATATTATTAAAATTCATGTATAATTAAACTCATGGTGTTTCATCCTCAACATCTTCAACTCACAGTGTTTCTTCATAGTCTTGCTGTAAGAAACGCTGCAAGCTTGCGACATGGTCCAATTTAGATTTTGTAGTAGGCCACGAAACAGTTCCTCTGCTCTTCAAAGACGTAAACTAAGGACGCGGGAACAGTTTTTGTCATCATTTTCACTGCTCCTTGTCTCAACCTACACAAATGTACTAGCAAATTAATCAAATCAACAAGGAGAATTCAACTGCACTAGCTCCCAAAAGAACAAAAAAAAATCAACTCCAACAAGTACTTGAACCAGTGAAGTGGAATTCTACTATTTTCTGGCGACCAGAAAATTTAAAAATAAAAATCCTTATCTCTCCTCCTCAATTTTCTCGGAGGCCGAACAGTGTATTCTTTTCCACTAATTCATCAAACGAGTAAGTGTAAATTCATCAATTAAAGCATTAAAAAGTTCACCTAAAAATCAATAGTAATGAACAACGAAAACAACTCTGATCAGCAATCTCTAACTGAAATGCACTTTTACGGATTGGAAACAAGTTTGAGTGTTTTTTTAATGGAAAAAATACTTGAAAAATAAAAGTGTTTCAAAAACATCATGAGTTGAAGAGGGTGATGATGATGAAAACACAATTACTTTAATTATACATGAATTTAAAAATTATTGGGTTAATTAGTTTTGTCTCCCTTGACTGTTAATTATTTTGGTTTTAACCCTTGTTCTCATAGGTGACGTGGCTGCCTTAACTGACTTGGCTGCTTTCTTGGATGGGTGAGCTGACGTGGCGGTGGTCAACCTGTTGTAGCAGATTATTGGGGCCAAATTAAAAAAAACGTTAAGGTTCAATACCATATGATTTTGAGGCCAGAGGTTAAAACCAAAATAATTACCAGTTCATGGGAGGCAAAACTAATTAACCCAATTTTCTATACTAAATAAATCGCATCTTTAAGTAATGGTTGAGAACAAGTAATAACTGGGCTTTATGTCACAGACCGATTGTACGTGACACAAAAATTCTATATGGACGGCGAAAAGGCAACACCCGCACATGTGAAATAATCCAAAAATATAACTCGGTAAAATGCAAAATTTGCACATGTGAATGTCATGTGCAAAACTAATGGCATGAAGGATTAAGCCCAAACACAAAAACAAATTCATGCAAATCTAAGTACAAAGAACCAAGAACCTCGCAAGTTTCTCTACATTTCAAGAACTTTGTAGAAGTCTTATTTTCTAGTTACTATAGGATATGTCTAGATTATTATAAAGTCATGTAATATTTGCTAGAATAGTAGGAACTTTTAAAATGATGTTTATGTACTTTTAATCATAACCGTTCATTTAGATAATAGTGTAGTATAAATAAATGGGGGTCTCATTTGCTCAATCCATCCCTTTCATTTTTGTAAACATTTCTTGTGCGTAATAAGGTTCTATTTTGAAGAAATATCAATAGTTGAACTCCTGGAACAACTATGAATGTATAATAATTTTTCTTTTTAAAGTAAAAAATAAATAAAAATGATAGGATCCTTTTAATAAAACATAAATTCCCAGTAGTATATAGAGAATCAACATATGAATAAATGAAAATATTTGATAATCTAGACTCTAAGAAGAAGAATGAGAAAGAGGAATGGCTGAGAAACCATTCAAAGGAGAGACCAGAGAAGAGAGATAGACTAGAGAGAGACAGAGAGTTTAGAGAGTTAGAATTTTATTCATTTATGTATATTTTTTTTTTGAAACACATTTATGTGTATTGATAATGGTTAATCCATACAGCCCTCTCTGGTACTCCTATGTGTAGCAACAAAGTTGGCCCTAATTATAAATTCCATCTGAACTATGCTGACTCAGCAGCTATAAACATCACCAAGCTAATGATCAAAATGACATCAAATAGTACAAGTAACATCATTTGAGATGAAAATGGTTTGTATCAAAAAGCCCCACCAACTAACATCATTTGAGTCTAAAGGCTCACACAATGATAATTTGATAGTTTTGTAACGTGATTACAACGGTCAAATTTTGGTAGAAGAATGAAGAAACATTGTCTATGTTTGATAGTTTCGTAATGTGATTACAACGGTCAAATTTTGGTAGAAGATTGAAGAAACGTTGTCGCTTAGGCGTTTTATAGTTAGTTATACGATGTCATTTGTTTTCATGAATTAATTTGGGTAGTTCGTAGTACGGCGTCGTAGTTGTTTAAGTAGCTCAAAAAGTTGCTCGTGTGAACTAGTTGAGTAAGCTTGTCCATTTGTGAGTACCGTTAGAAGTAGTGGAGGTCATGCTTTTGTATTCTCATTTTGGTTAACGATATTGGTGGTGCCTTGGGGCTTGGCTCTGGTGTTCTTCATTTATCAGAGATAATTGTAATATTTCTATGTGTAATTTTGTTATTACGGGATAATTTTCATTGACAAATGTAGTGAATGCTTTACTTGTTTGTCTTTTTTCCACATATTCACAATTACATATTTTGAATCCACGTTAAAATGAGTAAAAATGAATCCAAAATATTTAGTATGAGACAAAGACTGATTGGTACGTGTTAAACAATACAAAATCTTGTTTGACTTCAAAACATACTGTGTATTTAGCATTATAAATTTGGATGGACGTTTCCTCTTCGATCCATGCTACTTCATCGTTTCTACACGAATTTGAACGCTACAACAAGATTTTGAACACTCGCAATGGACTCTGTCTGCACTCGATGAGAAGAAAACGTTGTTCAAAAATAGACATGTAGAAAATTTATCGTTGACTAGATGACAGAAAAACAATAAAAAAACATGTAAGAGAAACAAAAAATTGAACAAAAAACTATAAGTACAAACAATATACTACATTACCTTATTTTAAACTTTTTAAGCCATTAGAACCAGGGTTGTATGTCATATTTACTGGCTTTCACGTATTCAAAATATTTCTCATATGAGAGTCAGTTTAAAAATATTTTGAACTTGGGACACAAGCCCACTGATAAGAGTAGAGTTATGAAATTTTATATTTCAGTTCTAAACCGACTTGTCGAATCGTCAATGGTTGAACTCTTAGAACAATCCGAATGTACAAAAAAATTTCTTTTTAATAAAAAATAAACACTTCATTGATACACTATTTCCATCTAAAAAGGATGTCAACAATATGTATTTGATTAGCCTACACAAATCAACACAAATCATAAGATATTAAATGTATGAAAAAACAATTAAACATACGCAACAAATATTGTCAAATGTTATTTATTTGAATACATAAAATACACAAATGTATATTTATGTCTTCTTTTCTTTGGTCATTCTTGTTAGCATATTAAAAAATAATTTATTTGATTGTGGTTGAAAGTTTATATACTAAATTGATTTCTTTGATGGTGTGTTTGAGAACCTCCCAAGTGAGGTGTTTGGGAATTCTAAAAATTCATTAGGATTCAAAATATGCCTATGACATGGGTTTCAAATGACAACTCTTACGTTGTTATTTGAGATTCTAATATTTTTCAAACATTATATTTGTATTTTAAATATAATATTTCAAATGATGAATTTCAATTAAATCAAATCTATGTTCTCAAACGCATCTTAAAGTTTTCCGTATCAACTTGGGTATTGAGATAAAATTTGTGTGTCATTAATGACATTAATCCAAGCCGTTAAGTAGAAGATAACTTCAGGTATTGTACGTTGGAATATTTTATGATAGAAAGTCAAAATTTCATTAATCAAAAGACAAGTACAACAACAAGAAAACTACGAGTACATAACACAAATAAATTAGCACATACCATTATAACTTATATTAAAAGGATATAAATTACGAGTAGAAGCAATTGAATGACTGAAAATTCCTGCCTGCGGTGGAATATGAGATTCTTGCTTCAGGCGCTTTCTGTCCTCCTTTGACAACGGAAGAGAAGTGAAGACCTCCACTTATTTGGTTCTATGATAGTGTCGTAATTAATTTGATCTTTTTTTTAAGAGAAATTTGGTACTTATATTAATTCAAAGAATCCGAAAGTAATACATCTGACAAATCAAAAGGATATTGTCCGCCTAACCAACCTACAGACCCAGAGACCGAACACGACGACCGATGAGCGCCTGATTAGCCGAGCGACGAGCGTAATTAATTTGATCTTCCTAGTAAGAGATTTGGTCGCACAAGTAGTGCTACACTACTATATTTATAAAACCCATCTTATGACTAAACCAATCCGGACCAAGCTTTGCTACCAAATGTGCAGGAAACATCTACTTGGCCCAAAACCAAACCCATTTTATTTGTTAAAAGCCCAAAACATGTGATTTTTTTTTTTTCTTTTTTCTCATAGCTTCATGTGAACTTTTTTTCAGACCTTCTAAAAAATCTATTTTGAAAAAGTGTAGAGCTACATTAGCTTTGAAAAAGAGTTATTTTTTTTGCATGCAAACTGGAGCTATCCTTTCTTGTTCCCTTGGCTTGCTTAGCCATTAGCCAACATAATACCCAAATCTCAGTTCAAAACACCACTGCATGCTTTATCGGTATTGCTGTACAAATATCTTTATTTCCAACCAAAATATTATTGAAAATATTAAAACAACAATTTTTTATTTTTTATAAACTGAGCATATATTAGCCTTCAACCATAACGAAGAGAGAGGATAGCGTACGATATCTGAATTTAGCAAAGGAATCATTTCCACATACGGGAATTGAAAATAAGCAATAGTTCGACCAAGCGATAAAGATAAATTAGCTAAACAATCTGCAACCCGATTTGAGGGTCGACTTGAGCAAAGTAATAAGAAATCCTCAAACTCGTTTGCCAGAATATTGTTTCTTTGTAACATACATACACACACACACACACATTTATACATATATTCTTTTTATTTTAAAAAGAGTGTCATATTTGTTTTGCATTTTTTCTTCTAAAATGAGTGTCGTATTTTCTTAGAAAGTTAGTTATAATATGAATTACTAATGATGGCCTATTTCAACCGGTCAAAGCAGTCACACTAGATTGTTGTTGTCGTATGTGCACGTGTTAGGGTAATATTTTTCTAAGTGTAGAATTCTCTAAATCCAAATCTCTATTGTCCAATGTCGATATCCAATATATGGTTCCAATGACAAGGTACGTCGCGCGATGCCCAGCAGATCTGTGAACTGTGCAAGGAAGCACGCCAAAGAACAAGGTGCCTATGGTGCTTTCGGTATGCCGCCCTAGGCGTGGGAATAAGTTCTCGGGTGGAATACATGAAAATTTTAGAGAGTGTTTTGGAGAGATAAAGCTAAAGAGAGTGTGTGATAATTGAGAGAATGAAAATCACTCTCTTACCTCTCTTACCAAGAGAGAGGTATATATACTAATATCAAAACTTTGTCACATGTCGTCATGTGATTGGTCAAGAGTGAAGTGGGGTCCACCTTGGGCCCACTTTATTAGTGACTTGGAGTTTTAGTTTTTCCAAACACCCCGCACGTGAGCAGTGGACGGGTCGGCGTGCTTCCATACGACTCTTATACTCGGGGGTAAGATCTTTGAGATGTCGCTAAGACGGTTTGGAGAGATGGGCCGAGAGCCTCCATAATGGCTTGGTGGGTTATCCGAGGTAGCAAATATGTTCATAAGGGTATTCAGGCCTTCCGAAAGCATGTTCATTAAACTCAGGCTTGGGAGTAAGTTTGCGGATCGTGATCCAAGAGTTGATCCTGGTGTGTCGCGTTCTTGTCGTGGCAAGGTAAGACTGACGCAGAGCTCAAGCGCCACGTGGCGGGCCATCATTCATCGAGTAGACTTATATTTTTTTTGGTAGTATCAACTAATAACACCAATATACTAAGCTACTTCTCATATCTATTCAGTTTGTTAAAAAGTAAACACTTTCCTAAATATTCAAATGTACCTGTACAATACTAACCAATTCTTTTTAATTATTTCCATTTTAAAACTCCAAAGAATAGACAAGTGATGACTCAATAATAAATAGAGTTGAAATAAGGATAGAATGGAAGGGATAATCTGTCACGCAACAGTGTATTTGTGATGATATTGGCAATGGGTAAAAAGTAAAAAATGTAAAAGTGGGGAAGCAAGTGTGCATGGTAGAGTGTGAGTGTTGTTTATTGATGAAGAAAGTTTAGCTTTTTTGCAGTAAAAAATAAGAGTGAGACTGAGCCATTTGAAAGACCCAAGACAAGAAACATTTTGGCTCCTAATACAAAAGACACAACACACACAACAGAGAATGGGTTTGCATTTGCATTTTTGCATATGTGGCATTAACAATGAATACACATTGAAGCTTTAATTTGTAACAAGGATCCACAACAACATCTATAAACATCTCTCCTTTTGAGACCAATCTCATGTTTTTCTCTTCTCAATTCTCACCCCATTGTCTCACATATTAGACCACACCACCTCTTTTCATTGGTTGCACTTTATCTTTTACCCGATCGAGACCCTACTCTAGGCACTTAATGTACACCATCTATTGTAGTTTTATTTGTTTGTCACCTTAATTCATTTTTTGGTTTCTCATTTTTTTTTATGTCTTGTTCTTAAATACTACTACATTGTATAGCAAGTTAGGCCATTGTCAGGAGTTTTGTCGAGGTTGTTGATTGAGTCGTTGAGCGTCTTGTGAGAAGCACAAGATTGGGTTGCCTCATAATGTATTGTAGATAATTAATGTTCAACATAGTGTTATAGTTGAATACTTAAAAAATTGAAAATTTAATAGAATAGAACAGAGGGAGAGAAATACAGAAATAATCTAAATTCAACAACCACCCTCTTAATCTTCTTGTACAATCTTGTTTTCCCATTTCTCAGACCGCTATTCCTCTTAGCTCCAATATCATGTTCAAGGCCTCATTTCTTCGTGCCAAAGCATCCTAAGGAATCAGAATGATCAATGCTCTCTACATTATTGTTTCGCAAGATGTTTTTATTAACCTAAACGGTGCCGTAGATCACTCTTTCGTCAAAACATCATCGTCTCGCTTACTTACTTGCTTCTTCTTCAGCGTTTGAATCATAACGGTCAACTCATTATCTTCATTCACTCTAATACCATCCCCATTTAGAATCACTTTGTCCTCTCCTCGATTATCCATTGAACTGCGGTTTGCGAATATTTAATCCCATAACCCAATTTGAGCTACAAAATAAAATACAGTAGGTGTGTATTAAAATAGTAGCATATTCACAAATTAAATTTTGTTGGCATGCATGCATGTGCATTGAAAACAAATCTCAACCGTTAGATATTGTATTATAAGTTGAAAATGCAATGGAAGTGAAAGCAGAAAATAAAATCCATAGAAGCCAATGTGCGACAGAGACAGGGTATAGATAGATGGGACCTAAAGCATTCAGAGTCTCTGTGTGTGAGAGAGAGAGAGAGAGAGGATTGGGCGTTTCCCAATTCCGATGACGGAAGTGAGGGTCCACTTGTTGTACTAGTCACACGCGCCAACAACACAACACCAAACCAAACAAAACATTCTCAAAATATGTAAATACATTTTTATTTTAGTTTTAAATGTTTTAATACTACCGAGTAAAGTAAATGACAAATTCCAAACCCAACCAACCTCGGACTTCGAGATTATGGTTATTAACTATCTCTCTCCCCCCTAACCAAACCATAGATTCTCGCTCGCATGCTCTTCTCTGTCCTGTCCAGCCCTACCCTGCCCCACATGCGCGTCTATTCAACTGCTTAGCGTCCATGCACACACAAAATCTACTTGTATAATCCATAAAATTAAAGAAGTTGGATATGACACACAATTCGTGCACGTGAGTCGTGTTCGTGTCGTGCTGAAGTTTGTTTGTGTGTTGAACGGTCCGGACACGAACACGACATGATTAATAATCGTGTTGCATAGTCCAACACAAAGACGACATGCACGATTATAATAACACAAAACATACACACGATATTTTTAACACGATAGCTAAATTGGTCATGTTGACACAACATGAGTAACATGTTTATGTAAATGAGTCAGAGGTGACACGTTTAACACAACACGACACACCAATCAATTCACAAAGAGAAACAATTGAAGAAGAGACTGGATTTGCAAATGGTAATATGATATTATAATTCTACCTAGAATTATATTTTAGGTAAAATTGCTATTGAATCCTTAATCATGTCATGTCAATCGTGTCGTGCCGTGACACACTTAGTTAATTGTGTGCGCGTGTTTTATGGGCTCAACACGAACACAACACTATTACTAATATCATATATTCCGTATCATATTCGTGTTGTGTCACGTGTTATGTCCCGAATTGCCCGCACCAAAGTTGGCACAACATTGTACACTGTATGTAGGAGTAGCAGTACGTTAGTACCCATTTTGAATTGGATCGTTGACCAACATAACTCCATCCAACGTTATCCACGTAAACGGCCAAAACACAAGTCTCTTCAGCTGCTACTATTTGAAACGAGCGTGCGCACACGCGCTGACAATAGGCCCCGTGTGGATTTTGACCCATCATCTCCTCCACTGCACACTTCACTTCACACCATTCTTGCAAAAAACCCTCTGTTTCTTGCAAACTTCTCAAACTCTCTGTTTCAAGAACCCTCTGTTTCTTTTCTTAGACGCCATGGATACAGATTCCACAGCCAGCAAAGAGAAGCTGGTGGTGGAGGTGGTGGCGGCTCACAACCTGATGGCCAAAGACGGCGAAGGCTCGTCGTCGCCGTTCGTGGAGGTCGAGTTCGAGAACCAGAGGATGCGAACCCAGGTCAAGTTCAAGGACCTCAACCCCATTTGGAACGAGAAGCTCGTCTTCCACCTAAACGACGTCGCCGACCTTCCCTACCGCACCATCGAAGTCAACGTCTTCAACGAGCGGAGGTCCGGCAACAGCCGAAACTTTCTCGGAAAAGTTCGGATCTCCGGCTCCACCGTCGCCAAGGAAGGCGACCACCTGGTCCAGCTCTACACACTCGACAAGCGAAGCTTGTTCTCCCACATTCGCGGAGAGATCAGCTTGAAGCTCTACGTCTCCGCCACCGAGGAGGTCAAGCAAGTCGTCGCGACAAGAGAAAACGCCGTCGCGACGAAGAAGAACAAGAAGCTGCAGCAACCGACGCAGGCCGTGACTGTCCAGCAACAGCAGCAGATGGCTAAAGAGAACAACAAGCAACCTCAGCAACAGCAGCAGCAGAGCAATGCCAAACCGCCGGAGCTGAACGACATGAAGCCGGTGGTCATCACCACCGGCCCTGCTCCGGCCGCCGTTAGAGGAGGCGGCGCGTTGGGTTTTTACTCAAACAGAGCAATTAACGAGTTTTCGCTGAAAGAAACCAGCCCCCACCTCGGCGGTGGACCTCTGAACAAGGACAAAACCAGCTCAACCTACGATCTCGTCGAGCAAATGCAGTACCTCTACGTCAGGGTCGTGAAGAGTCGCGACATTTCAGTGTTCGGCGCCGGCGAGGTGGTGGCGGAGGTGAAATTGGGGAATTACAGAGGAATCACGAAACGGGTCGGGTCGAGTAATCCAGATTGGGGTCAAGTTTTCGCCTTTTCGAAGGATTGTATACAGTCGTCAATGGTGGAGATTTTGGTGAAGGAGAGCAATAAAGATGATTACTTGGGTCGTGTCTGGTTCGACCTCAACGAGGTGCCACGGCGGGTCCCGCCGGACAGCCAGCTGGCGCCGCAGTGGTACCGGATGGAGGACAAGAAAGGCGACAAGTCGAAAACAGGGGAGGTCATGGTCTCGATCTGGTTCGGGACTCAGGCCGACGAAGCTTTCGCCGAAGCTTGGCACTCCAAAGCCGCCAACGTACATTTCGACGGACTCTGTTCGATCAAGTCCAAGGTTTATCTCTCGCCGAAGCTCTGGTACCTCCGTTTATCAGTTATCGAGGCTCAGGACATCGTTCCCGGCAAGAAAGGCTCGACCTTGATGCGGTTCCCGGAGCTTTCGGCGAAGGTTCAGGTCGGAAACCAGGTGCTCCGGACCAGAATCGCTCCGGCGAGTGCGACCCGGAGCTTGTCGAACCCGTACTGGAACGAGGATTTGATGTTTGTGGTGGCGGAGCCGTTGGACGATTTTGTGCTCGTTTCGGTGGAGGATCGGGTCGGGCCGGGGCGGGACGAGGTGGTAGCGAGGTTTCATCTTCCGGTGGCGGCGGTGGAGAGGCGGACGGACGAGAAACCGGTGGCGTCCAGGTGGTTCAACTTGGACAACCATTTCGGAAACAATGCGTCCGCGGAGGCGCGGTTCGGGTCTCGGATCCACCTCCGGGTCTCGCTCGACGGCGGCTACCATGTCCTGGACGAGGCCACCATGTACAGCAGCGACGTCCGGCCGGCGGCGAAGCAGCTCTGGAAGCCTCACATTGGGGTTCTTGAAATGGGCATTTTGGGCGCCACAGGACTCATGCCCATGAAAATGAAGGAAGGAAAAGGAGGGTCCACGGACGCTTATTGTGTCGCCAAATACGGGCAGAAATGGGTCCGGACCCGGACAGTGGTGGATAGCTTGGCCCCGAAATGGAACGAGCAGTACACTTGGGAGGTGTTTGATCCCTGCACCGTGATCACAATCGGGGTGTTCGATAGTGTCCGGATGGACAAAAGCATGGTTGCGAATGGATGTGCTAGAGATGCTCGTATCGGGAAGGTCCGGATCAGGCTGTCCACGCTCGAATGTGATCGGGTTTATACTCATTCGTATCCGCTGCTGATGTTGCATACATCTGGGGTGAAGAAAATGGGGGAGCTTCAGTTGGCTATCAGGTTCTCTTGCGCCAATATGGGTAACATGTTGCACATGTACACAATGCCAATGCTGCCCAAGATGCATTTTGTGCAGCCTTTGTCTGTGAACCAATTGGAGTGCCTGAGGTACCAGGCCATGAATGTGGTGGCCTCGCGGCTGAGCCGAGCAGAGCCTCCGTTGGGGCGGGAGGTGGTCGAGTACATGCTCGATCATGACTCCCACATGTGGAGCATGAGAAGGAGCAAGGTCAACTTCTTTAGGCTAATGAATGTTCTCTCTGGTATCATGGCGATAGGCCGTTGGGTGGAGGCAATGCGCGGATGGAACAAGCCCGTGTACTCGACCTTGTTTCTCGGGTTTTTCCTGATGCTTGTCGCGCTCCCGGAGCTTATAGTCCCGACCATTTTGCTCTACATGGCTTTTACCGGGCTCTGGCGCTACAAGTCCCGCTCGCGCCAACCTCTCCACATGGACACCAGGCTGTCTCATGCTGAGAGTGTATATGCAGATGAGTTGGATGAGGAATTTGACACGTTCCCGACTAGTAGGAGCCCGGATGTTGTTCGGGTAAGGTATGATAGGCTGAGGAGCGTGGCGGGGAGGATCCAGACTGTGGTGGGGGATATGGCGACGCAAGGGGAGCGTTTTCAGGCATTGCTGAGCTGGAGAGACCCGCGAGCAACCTTCTTGTTCATTGTCTTCTGCCTGTTTGCTGCGGTCGGGTTCTATGCAGTGCCGATGAGGGTTGTGGTGGCTCTGTGGGGAGTGTATGCGCTGAGGCCGCCCCGGTTCAGGAGCAAGTTGCCTTCCCAAGCTGTGAGCTTCTTCAGGAGGTTGCCAACAAAAGCTGATAGCTTGTTGTAGACAGAGATTCATGAGAGGATTTAGCTAGGAAATGAATAGGCCTTTTGTTGCCAGAATTGATGATCTGGTTGTAGTTTTTAGCTGCTATATTTTGTGCCTATTTCAGTAACATTATGTGTAATCTTCAAGTTCCATTGTAAATGTGAATGTGACTGAGTTGTTTCTTTTGATGAGAACAAAAATGACTCAAAACCCAAATTTACCATGGCATTAGATAAAAGAAGATAGTATTAGCAGTCCAGTATATTAAGCCAATATATAATACAAGGACTGTCCAGCTTAAAATTTCCAAGTAATGAATCAAGATTCCCAAAATTAGAAGCCAATTTCTTTCTTTTCCTCTCTCTCCACAAATTGAAACCTAAACAACCCCAAATACAACACCTACCCTACAATCAACTGCTTTACTTAAAAAGCAGTAGTGATGTGGAACTGTACATTTCATAAACAGAGTAACAAAAAAAACAACTCATGACCAATCTCCATCATTCCAAGCATGCCTTGGCAGGACTCCTCCGTGTTCGCTCATACTCCCCCTTAATCTATAAAAGGCGGGCTTGCTTCGGACCGTTCTTAGAGGACCTGACCTGTTCCCGTGATTGATAGGCAGTGGCATACCATTTCCAATCAAACTAGAAGCTGAAAATGG
The DNA here is from genome assembly GCA_036897485.1 of Pelargonium nanum. NCBI lineage: Eukaryota > Viridiplantae > Streptophyta > Magnoliopsida > Geraniales > Geraniaceae > Pelargonium > Pelargonium nanum. The sequence goes on along the minus strand of JAYMTF010001346.1, from coordinate 11,546 downwards.
TCTGTGTTCCATCTCGTCCAGTGGACCTGAGCTATAATCCATGGTGATGAACGAAGAGGCATGGCCGTAAGTTAGGTGAGGACTGATGCCACCTGCATTCCACCAACTGTTATCTGAAGGGGCAAGTTCGCCTTTAAAGTCGGAATCAGGAACCGAAGATTCCTTTTGACTACAGCAATCTCCACCAGTCTCGTCTGTGTCGTTGTATATTAACTTCAGGGCTTGCACAACCTCACCCATAAATGGCCTATGAGTAACCTCTGGGTGAACGCACATGGAAGCAATGGCTGCCACTTTTGCCATGTCGTCGAAGTCATAGCTTCCAGCTATTGAAGGATCTACTAACTGCTCCAAACCCTCTCTACTGGTTAGTAGTGGCCGTGCCCAAGTCACTAGATTCTCTTGTCCCGGAGATTGGGACATGTCAACTGGTTTTCGTCCAGTAAGAAGTTCAAGCAACACAACACCATAACTATAAACATCACTCTTGACGAGCAGGTGTCCAGTCATTGCATACTCGGGGGCAACATACCTGCAAATCCATACACTTGTCAATTTTTTGGTCAAACAAAATCAGATGCAGCAGTAATTAATAAATTGTCAACATATCTACTTGCAACTTAAGCAAACCTCTGGAATACTATTTGCATAATGCCTTGGGTACGAATCATTTCAAAAGAATTTCTAAAATAATGACATCACTATTACGGCTATTATGATTACCCGAATGTCCCCATCACCCGAGTTGAAATATGATTACTTCCTTCAGTGGCTTCCCTTGCCAACCCAAAATCTGAGACCTTGGGGGTGAAGTCATCTTCTAGTAGAACATTACTAGCCTTGAAATCTCGATGAATTACACGAGGGTTAGAGTCTTCATGAAGATACGCCAAACCTCTTGCTGCTCCAAGGGCAATCTTCATCCGAGCTGCCCAATCAAGAGGGCCCTTGTCCTTGTCAACACCTGAAATGCCATACAAATAACTTAACAAGTCAATTCATTTCAATGAAAAGTTGAACAATCATCCTGTTCAATACTAAAATAAGATGCTCAAGATTAGAACAGCTGGGGGAAGAAGCGTGTTTAGTTGTTTACAGAAAATGCACAATCCACCTGACAAGTACAAATCAGCCTACTTGAGCTTCATAAAACCGTTTCCAACAAAATAAAAAATAATGATGATGAAGTAAGCATACCATGCAGGTGAGATTCAACACTGCCATTGTGAACAATCTCATATACCAAGCAACGCGTGCGCCCTTCAACACATATACCAATCAGTTTTACAAGATTACGATGATGCAATCGACTTAGCATCTCGACTTCTGCTATAAATTCACGGTCTCCATTTTGATTATCCCTATCCCTTGTGAGTAACTTAACAGCTGATTCTGTTCCATCATCCATAGTTCCATGGTAAACACGACCAAACCCTCCTTCACCCAAAATCCTCCTTGAACTGAACTTATCAGTTGCCTTTTCCATCTCAGCTAGTGAAAAAGTTTTAACTGAGAGCAAACAAGTAGCCATGGTGGACATGAGGGATACAGACATCGAGCTTGCAATACTGCTTGATAAGATAGACCCAATACCTGCATTACATGTTAAGATCCAGTCATGCCCACTCAATCTAAAATACACTTAACATGGGAGTTTAACAAAATCATATAATAGCCAGCTGAACAATAGTTTACACAGAAAATAGTCATCTACCCAAAGACGGAGACTATTGGAACTATATAAGAATTTCACTTCTTTGTGTAAGCACAGTACCACTGACATCAAGGAAACATGGGACATTGGAAAAAGATAACTAAATTCATGAAACATATTAAGGCTGCGTTTGGAAATTTTGATGGGAATAGGAATCATTCCCATTTCCATCGTCTTCCCTTCATTCCCATTGTCATTCTCATACCCATGTAATGTTGTTTGGATCAATTAAAGTGTGGGAATGATAATCATTTTCATTCCCATTGTTATTATTTACTTAACAAAAATAAAAATCTTTAAAAAATGATATCGATCAAATTATTAACTTTTAAAACTATTCAAATAATTATGGAAAAAAAATTACTTGTCATTTAAAAACTGATAAACATTACAAAAAAGATATAGAAAAAACAATATTCGGGACTAAAATAACTAGAATTACTCATGAGTGAGTATTATTTTGTGAAATGGAGTTGGTAATCGTCTTCCTCTTGATAATTTACAGGAAAAAAACACTCCAATTGGACATTTGTGCAAAAAAAATTAATTTTTGAATTTTTTCACTATAGTTTCAGAAATTTGGATATAAATATGCATTATTTGGAAAAATTGAAATCATAATAACGTTACTCCCGAAAGGTTCAATTGAAATAGTAATTTTTTTATCTCAATCAGACATCTGAGCACAAAGTTTCGAACTGTTATAGTTTAAATCGTAATATAAAAACATGAAGAAATGAGAACGGAAATCTCATTCCATCCATCATAAGTGGGAATCAAATTGCACATGGGCAAGGGAATGAGAATGGGAATGAGAATCAATAGGTACTTATTCAAACACCATCAATGGGAATCTCATTCCCAAACCAAAAAAGATAATGCAAACACTACCTACATGTTTTTGCTTCAACAATTACTCTATTTCTCTCAAAAGAGAATATACTGTAACTACATATCTAAATTGTTCTATATCTAAATGAGAGATGAATTGGATAAAGGAACCATCCTAAATCTAACAAGGAACATGATGAAGCATTATTCATTATACATAGAGTTAAGAATATTGCAGGACAATCCATCTCCCTTCATATTACTTACCAGATCTTTTGTTTATAGATGACGCGAAAGCAGGACCAACAGCACTTGATGGTCTTCCAACCTTCCTCCACTTGATAAAGATGGAGATTGCCCCAACAAGAACCAATAAGAGTACAAATGCAGACAAAGCAATTATAGCAATGGTTCTAAGATTCATCTTCTGGTTCTTGTTCACAAAATCAGCTGTGATAGGAAGATTTCCAGCACTTCCACTCGGACCACTTCCCATGTAGCTCCCATAAGGCGGTGAAGAAGGAAGCCCTGATCATGACTCTTTTATTATCGACCATCATAAAATAGCAAATGGTAAACCAATAAATTGTAAAGGAGAGTTGAGGTCTCTACCTGGATAACTAATGTAAATTACTTCATAGTTGCCAAAAACAGTCATATTAAGAGGCACTTTGTTATGATAAAATCTCTCATAAGTCAGTATTGCAGTGGTTTTATCAAACTTCTCTCCCAATGGAACAAGATTAATATCCACTAGTGTTCTTCCCTGATTTTGACTATCAGCACTGGCACCCATTATTTTCACTTGACTTTGCTTCAAGTATATACCTGCTGCAACTTCAATCTCAAGCTCATTCATTACTGGAAAAACAGCAAAAGGAGCCACATCCAGAAGAAGTCTGACTTTCATAGGGAACACACATCCACAAGGTGAACCATAGGGAGTTGCAGTAAGTGGCTCCACACATATTTGATCGCAACCTGCAAACAGTTCTGTTGTTAGAATGGTAATGTATAAGGATCTGTGAGAGAGAGATTTCTTGTGTGGACCACACCCTGAAATGTACATCAACCATCATCCACGAGACAAGAATAATGATCCATATTGTGAGAAAACAAAGACATAGTAGGATAAGAATATGTATCTTTCCTTGATTAAAACATAAAATTAAAAGTTGTGCCTACTATCAAGATTTGATTGGCCAATCTGCTTGGAAAGTTATCATAGCCAAGTTATTTCGTCATATCATGTCTAATTTAGGTTCACTTAAATGAAGAAAAAAAAAGAGCGATGATGCACAATTATAACAGATTCCATACAATATATGATCAAATTAGATATTCAAATATTACTTTGATCTTTTGAAGGTGATGGAGCAATCACATTGGGTTTCACATGTCGATGACGATGATGACCACGGCGTCTTGGCAAGGGACTACTGTGAGGAGGAGCAACTAAAATAGAAGAGATAAGATTAATTCGAGAATAGATATGAACAATGTAATAGAGACATGAACAATGTAATAGAGATACGCTAAATTATTAATGCAATATGCACCTTGGTTAGATGGAGAAGGTGCAGGAACAGTGGATGGTCCAAAGGAAGGATTAACCAGCTGCTTTTGGTGTGGTCTTAGTGAAGCATATGAAAAGGTCATCCAAACTGACCTTCCTGTAAGCACAGCAGCAACATTTTGTGTTATCTATAGGTGAAAGGTTTTCATAAAAAATTACTGAGATACCTGTACGTAAATAGAATGGCGCGTATAATAAAGCATGCTTGTTATCATTATAGAGAGGGCATTAATTATAATTATTAGAAAAAACTAAAGCAATCAAGAAAATAATTGACAACTTCACTAATGTTTTAAATCAAATGGAATTAAGCAAAAAAGGTTTGGAACATTCAGATGATAATCACATAGATAATATGTTTAATTGATGCATGATCAAGTCTGGATATCTGACTATATAAAGTCGGGCCTAAGACTTTACAACAATACTAATGTACTTGACTAATACTTTTATCTGCCCTCACTATAGTTTAGATCACAATATCTAGTGATTGAATCTAAAATAACCTTTCCTCCATCCTTTTGAGATATTTTTGGCCCTCCAGTCAATGGTCGATGGATTGATATCATGCAATAAGTTCTAAATGCATGAATAGTTTAAATGTCTAATGTATAACAGGTCATAGACTTGCATTCTATCATAACAGTAAAAGACCTTGCAAATGCCCTGATATAAAGAAAGTGATTCCATATGAGGAAGAGCAACTAGAATACAAGTATGGCAGGGAAAGAGCCAAAATAAACTGATAAATTGAATAATTTGTGGTTGATAAAAAATGTCCACTCTCCTTTCCAGCAAAACACTGTTCAGTAAATTAGTTTAAAATAATTAAACTAAACTATTTTAAATGTAATTCTTAACAATATCTTATTTTGAATCTACTAGTAGCCAAAAAAAATTGTATTTCACCACAATGATTCTATTCATCAAGAAGGATTCATTGATTCACAATTAATAAGCTTAGTTTCATATCCACCACTTAAAATATGGTTGGTGATCACTTTTCTAAATGTCAAGGCTTGAAAAGGACAATAGAAAATATAACGAGAAACAATTTTAATTCATTGCACTGAATTGCAAAATATAGCATAATTGCCTTGCTTCACTAAGATTTCTCTCATAGAAAATGGTTGTAAAGAAGAAAAGATATATCTACATGTGCCAAAAAATGCCCTGAAATGTAAAAAATAAACAATAGGATTAAAGGTCATTAGGTCCCTGAACTTTCAAAAAAGCCAATGACTCAGTACCTGAACTTTGAAAAAGCAACTTAGGCCCTTGAAGTTTGAGTTTGTTTTTGTTGTCAAAATGGTCATCACATTTGTTCAAGTTAACTTTGATGATATGGGTTCACGTGGAGTTTTTAAAAATATATAAATAATTAAATATCACGCACATGTTTAACTAAATAATAATTAAATATAATTTGATGAATGTTAATGAAATGATAATAATTGAAAGATTAAGTGAAATAGTGGTTGTGGTTTTTAATAATAAAGAGTGATGTATGAGAAAGATGGTATGAATCAATAAGTTAAAAACATTAAAACACAAATATGTAAAATAATATATTTTTAATTATTTTTTTACCAATAAAAAATGACACGGGGTATACTATATTTAAATTTAATTTTAAATTTTAAAATTTTACACTTGTTGTATTGGCTATGACTGACATATTACACTTCAAATGTGAATACAAAAACAACCAACCTTTTTACCAAACTAACACTTCAAATGAGAATGACACATGTAAACGAATGCATCATGTTACCTATCTTAGAGTGCAATTGATTAAATAACACTTGTCTTGAACTTTTTAAATTTAGAGAAGATTATTAAGACATTCTTCACCCTATTAAGCTAGAACTTCCACATTTACTAAGTTTTTTTAAATAGAATACTCTCATCGTCCCAAAATGCGGAAATATTAAGAGTAATCAATTAGTGTTCAGCTTTTTCTCATGTGCCCCTATATGGCTTTGTTTCCAAAATCTCAACGGTTCTAACAAACTTATTTTAGAGAGATTATTGGTAATTCATGTTTTACTAACTTACCAAAAATGAAATAGGACACTCATGTGGGGATTGAAGAAGTAATATTTATTAATCCAATACAAATATCAACAAAGCTAATTATTTGAGGTTCAGTTTGTCCTCAACAACTAAAATTTGACATTCTAATCAACAACTATGAACAAACCTGGCATAATGTTCTCATTCTAAAGCCTACAAGTAGTAAGGTACAATCCAAGCTATAGAGTAACCACCATATAATTGACAAATTAGTTGAGGTTAAAAAGAAAATGACAGCAGAGCTACCAGGCTTGCTGCAAGGATACTTAACATAAACCACTCAATGCTACATATTAGAAGCACTTTCCTACTTTCAAATACTACTCATTTTGATTCTAAAATTTAAACATAAATAAATGTTAACTATCATAGCCATTTAGTGCTCTGTTTGGTAGTACTGAAAAATGTTAACAAAAAATGTTGAGACTATCTTTCACTAGGTTGAGCTTCTAATTTAGATTGTCCTGAAAAGGAAACAGAAGCTACACTACACCCTAATAAAAATAGGTAAGCAGAACAATTAATACCTGAGCATGAAGAAACCAAATCTAGAAGAAACGGCAGTAACAGTAGAAGCAGAACAGTTCGCATTTTCTCAGGCAAAACCAAAATTCACAAAAACCATATCTAGAAACGGAAAGCATCGACTTCAAGAGCCTCCATGGAGACGCGGCGGACGTTTCTAGGGTTCCGATGGAGCAGAGGCCGCCGGAAAATCCCCCCATGGCATTGTGAGCTCAGAGCGAGCGATTGCATGGCTACAACACTACAAGAAGTGCGAAATGGAGCATGTGTGAGAGTAAACCCTAGGAGAGAATCGGAGAATAAGACAATGTAGCTCAGGTAGCTTCTAGATCCATGAATTGCGGTAAAGATCTGGAAAGGGAATGAAAAAAGTACAGAAATCGCTGTAAAATATTGATATATGTGTACGTACGGAGAGAGAGAAAGATTCGGAGAGAGATCTGAGAGGAAACGACGAAGAAGAAGAAGACGGAGACAAAAAGAGAGATCGTGGAAAGGAAGTGAAATGTGGGTGTGGAGTTCGGAGAAACAGCAGCGACCGATACGAGAGAGAGAGAGAGAGGCTTTATTGCTGGAGTGTAGCTCTTGCTATGCTGCTTTTGCCCATTCATGAAGGCTGCCTGGCTCACTCGCGTGTAGAGGGCGTGGGAGACACGGGCCAATGAGTGAGTTTTGTTTGTTTTGGGCACAAAACGACACTGACCTTTATCCTTTTTTTCATTGTTGACGAAGGGAAACGACATTGACCCTGGATTTTCATTTCCTTGTTTTTGTCGTTTTCCCTCAAAACCCGTAGTGTTCAGAGCGAAAGTAAGATGAGAGTGGTGGACTATTTTGTCACTCAGCTGAAAAAGATTGACCATGTTAGACCAACCATTTTTTTCTTATTTTATAAAGGATTAATGTTACAATAACTTTCATCTAATACATATTACCTCCGTTTCAAATTAAATGTCGTTTTATAGTTTTTCACAAATATTAAGAAAATATATTAAATGACATTTTTACCCTTAAATAAAGACATAGACTTCATCATTGTTAGTCCACTACTAATATATTTATTCTACTTTAATGCTAAAAACTTTTTATTTTCTATATGAAATTCATCATGACAAAGGGCATTATGGGAAAGTCATGTGTATAAACTTGCTACAAGTAAAAAGTGACATTTAATTTGAAACAAAATTTGGACTTTAGAATGACATTTAATTTGAAACGGAGGAAGTAATATAGTACATGAAATTTAAAACTACTAGTACTAATTTAGCGCATAATCTTAAGTTTTAACTCAATTAAGTACCCAACATTATTTCTATTTAATCGAGTTTTTAAAGTTTGTAGACGTGGCATACAGTCTGAATTAAATGCTGGCTTGAAAAACAAAGAAAAACTAAATGCCTCAGCTCAATTTTCATGTTTTGGTCATGTACAAAGACGTGACTATAAGAAACCTTAGCTCAATTTTCATGTTTCAGCTGATGTGAGGAGAGGAAGTAGTGCTTATGCCACCCACATCAACGCCTCTTGCTTCCACTATCGTGTTTTTTAATATAAACTGAGAGTATATATTAAGCCTTAAGGAGGAAGAGAGAGCAAAACAGCTTCTCTAGGCACAAGGTTCATACAATCATCCATACAAATGTTATATGTACCCACAAGCGGGTGAATTAAGAAGGAAGAAGTACAATAAGGCGTGTTAAAACAAGATCGAGCCAAAAAATCAGCCAACCAATTAACCCGTCTATTAACCGAATGGAAAAGATAGTTTTCGAAAAAGAGCAATTTATCCCTGCAATCCAAAATAAGAGATCGAAAGGATGAGAAGCGCAATCCGACAATTAGACAAGCTTAGCAACCAAATCTGCGTCGTACTCAAACACCACTTTCTTCGAGCCCAACAAAATACCTAAATCAATAGCTTGACTGAGAGCTTTAAACTCAGCCCAACTACTATCAGCCCAACCATCAAAAGCACAAGTTCCATCTAACCATGTATCCTTAAAATCTCTAGCAACAGAGCCAGTACCACACAACACAGAATTACCAAGACAACTGTCATCAGAATTTATTTTTGTCCAATTAAGAGTAGGGGCAATCCAATGGACAGGGGTAGTAATACCACCAGAATCAAAAGAAAAAGAATTAGAACCAAACTCCAAGGAAGAACAATGACCAACAAAAAGAAAAACTCAACTGCAATAGCAATTTTTTTGAGCAAACAGACTCATGAGAGGGTAAAGACTACCCGAAAAGACGACAATTTCTATTGAACCAAATACACCAGCAACCATAAATGAAAATAATGTTCCAAGGCATTCGATAAACAAAAAGAGATGAATTTTGAAGATTAGACGCACACCAATCAGTGAAAGGATTATCAGTCAGAGTTTGAGGAAAACCATTTTTTTTTTCATATCCATTTCGCAAAACTGCAATCTCTCAAAATATGATTTATAGACTCAACTAGATGGAATCATCTATGACAACCAATGTCATCAATGAGAAATCTGAAATTAAGGAAGTCTTTAGAAGGAATGACTTTGTGCAAACAAAGTCAACCAAACAACTTGATTTCTCCTGACATTTAAAATTTCAAATTCATTTTCAAGGAATGGAGTTAATGAAGGGAGGCAAAGTAGAGACCACATCAGGATTATCGAGATTCTTAGCAATATGATAAGCAGAGTTGATGGTAAAACAGTCATCCTTAGCATTGCTCCAAATAGGTTTATCTTCAAGAGAAGAATTGAACTTATATGGGATGGCGAACATCTTGAACTGAATACGTATCTTCCTCATGCCAGTCTCTCATGGACGTTTTGTTTTTGTCGATTGATCTATCTTACTTGATTCAGATGAGGAGTTAGAGAGTTATGATTAATGGGCTTGGATAGCGCATTAGTCTATCCACCACCATATTTGACTTCATCCGTCTATTTTTTTGTTCTTTCTTTTTTCTACATTGTCGGGTTTAGGATTTGATTTTGGTTTTCAAGATTGTAAAGTTTAGTTTTTGATGTATCTTTATTAGGTTTAACATTATGATTTTAATTATGTATTTATATTTTTGTGTTCAACACATGAAGAATAAACTATCAAGACATGTTGGGTCAAACAGTTTAAGCCTTTTGGATTTCCTTTGAGATCTCAAGTTCGAGGCTCATCGTCGACAGTATGCAATGAGATTTTGGATTAACATGGTAGAACTACTCCTTGTTGTGTAGCTCAAGGTGAATATGAATAAGTTGAATTTGATAAGATTTGGTTAAAGGCTTGATCTTAATTCAATGTGATTTCAGGTTTGTTATATAACTATTACAAATTAGGTGATAATTATCATGAGTAACACAATAACTAAACATAATTATAAACTATTTTCCAACCAATGGGTATGACTATCGGAAACAAAAAAAGGTCAATATTTTTGTTTTTCTTCAGGTTTTCATGTCATCATATTTTCCATGTCAACATGACCTCTCACCTTTGAGATCATGTCATGTCAGCTGCTTGTCGTCACCTTTAACGTTTCGATAACAACATGTATTGAACTAAGTTGCAATTGAAAATTCATGTACTAAATTAATTTTTTAAAGCTTCGTGTAATAAACTTGGTATCACACTCAAATTTGTGTATTATTGATGACATTAATCCAATTATAAAATAAAAAGGAGAAATTTCATATGAACACTATTAACGATTGACTTAAATTACATTACTTTCGTTTCATATCAAATAACCACCACAACTATGTCACGATCTTTCCATCTGTTAACTCTAACGGATTGACCAATTCTGACCAAAAAAATTCGGTAAACCCATCTTACTCTTGTGTTCATTGATCTTGGTGTTCTTGGTGTTTATAAAATAAAAATCAAACCAAAAATCTTGTTGTTTGAAAAACAAACTCAAACTCAAAATACTACACCCAAATTGCATTGCTCTCTTGTCATGTTTTGCTGTGTTCTCCAATCTCTTTGCTCATATCTCTTTGTCTATGTCAATGACATCTCTATCTCAAATCTCATCGTCGACTCAACCAAAATCTTTCTATTCGTCCTCGACCCCACTTGGCTACTCCGAACGCACCCTTCTCATCGACCGCGCCTACCTCTCCTTCACCGTCGACTCTGCAATAATCTTTCAGCACTAGAAAAGCCCCCAAAGTTATCTAATATACAGCCGAAGCAACATCATTCGAAAACCCATAAGCATAACTCCACTCCAATCTACCTCTCTCCTCCGTTCCATCACTTTCTCCTTAAAGGAACAAACAAATCCCACGAGAGCCATTTTGCTCTTGTTGTTTTTGTCTTCTTTAAGGAGTCAAGTTGAAGATTAGTTCATTCAGGAAGCAATAAGCAATATATTCTTTTGGGATCTATTGTACTATGGAAATTCTAACCATATTTTATTTTCTCTCTAGTTCTTCATCAAAGTTTTTCGTTCGAACCACCAACGATCTCTTTTCGATCGACGGTGGTTCAATTTTCCTCCGCACTACTGTGCTTTGAATAAACACAAGTTTGACCTGATTAATTTATTTCTTCGATTAGTTTCATCATCACTACTGGCTCCTCTTATATGATCCTTTTGAATTGTTTGAGAAAAAAGATGAGACATGAAATGTGATGAATTTGATACAAATGAATGATAGAAAAAAGATAGAAATGTATGCAATAGTGTAAAATAAATTAGTAATTTTCTTATGAAAATAGAACAACAATAAAAACATTTAAACATGTATCAACCTAAGAGTATGAAACAAAAGTCAAAATATCAAATTCAAGTAAAGATAAAATAGTTTAATTACAAATTTAAAAAAA
>JAYMTF010001345.1:0-24021 GCA_036897485.1 Pelargonium nanum | reverse complement strand
GTGGTAATCCTTAATTTTTGCAAAAAATGTAAACAAGACACTCATTTTGGGACGGAGGGAGTATTTGTGACCAAATAATCCTATGATCTACAAGTACATGTGAAGGTATTTGAGGATTTGTAGCTCCACTAAGGCATGATTCTTAAAAAGATGTACATAGCTGAAAGGGACATATGATTAGCCCCTCATCTTGCACAGGATGTCACCAGAATTTGGGAATCGGGAAAATACTATTTCGGTTAAAGCAGCGAAGGATCCATAACAATCTTTTTTATTCCACAAAAACAATAAAATAAGCTGACCGACTTGCCTGTTTGTACTGTCGCACATTCCTTCAAGGATCGAACGCACTTTCTTTTCACCTTTCACAGTTGGAGCTAAAACACATGCCTGATACACAACAATCAATCGGTTCTTAAATGTCAACTACTTGGTTAAAAGCCATAAAGAAAAATTAGGGTTTATATATACCAAGAAAGAAGGTGGCAATCCGTATCTCAGAATGCTCTCTGTAAATATACGCACAGCACAAAAGTGCATCCAGGAGCTGAACACCTGCAGGTAAAAAAAAGAAAAATCAATTACATCACAAGATAAACCATATTGAGTCGATATGTAGAGAAGTATGAAGATGATACTAAGGCCGACAAAATATCAAGGAAATCATAATTGATAAGATTTTAAGCAGTGCATAGGACAACAATACAGAGGTCCACTAATTTGGATTCGTATGTGTTTGGAAAATAATACAACCAAACATGGCCAGATAAGAGTGGGTTTCCCTTCAGAATGAATTGTTAACATTCTGCTTGCTTCTATCCTATGAAACACAAATTTGGACACAGACACATGACAAGACAAGGACATTTTAAAAAAATAGAGGACAACATATATAAAAATATGTGCATTTTTAATTTTGAATTTTCAAATTAAACAAACAAGCCATGTTATTGCAATCCTATTTTTGTTAATTGATAAAATATGATTCGGTTGTTCGTGTCGGACATGCAAATCTGACATGATTTTTCATCAAAATGGTGAATCAGTGCTTCACAGCCTAACAATGACAATGTGAAATATATAACAGGAAGACAAGTCCAATTGTCATGAAAACTAACACTTTGCATGAACATCATATACACAAAATTTTACTATTTATCTTGCCCAAAATGACCACTTAAAAAGAACAAATAGCACATCAAATGCGATTCTCTATGCAAAAGCTCAAAGCACACACAACATTAATAATTAACAAAGACAAATTTAAAACAAATCAGAATAAATAAATAAAACAAGAAAATGGAGAAAAGTACCTCCCCATAACTGGTATAGCACCACTGCAAAAGAGAGCTCCTCATACTTTCCTGGTCACAAACCAATTTTTCAAGCTCCTGCTTCCGGCTCTCCTGTGCTTCTGGACTATATTCAAAATCTCGTATCTGGATCCCATGATACACAGACAGAGGAACACTATTTAGAGATCCCCCCATCAACTTAGATAAGTCACGGCAAATTTCACAGTTAATTTATGCATTGCATATGGTACAGAAATCACATTAGAATTCTTGCATGTAAATCTCAATTGGGATCAAAGATAACCAAGGAAACATGGATTATGACACGGAAATGGGACATTACACGGACACGAGAATTGCTATTTCCCAAAAAAAATAAAAACAGGGGATGCAAAACGTCAAGACAAGTCACTTTTTAATAAAAATATATATATTACGTATGTGTAAGAAATTATAGTTTTTAATTATATTTAGCAACAAAGTAGAAGAGTAGAAATCTAGAAAGGGAAATAGAGAACAATTTCTACTTAGATGCTTATCAATCTAGTTAAGAAAAGTAGAAGCAGATTTCTATATTTTTTCATTGGTATCCCATGTGTGTCCGCAAGCCCCATGAACCCAAACTAACAGTCAGAAGCTACCAATGGGAACCCTCCCAATAGGTTTTTTGCATACACGAAGGGTAGATCTCGAGACCTCTTATGTAAGCGACATGGTGGCTCCTTCCACTCAAACCAATATCCAAGGGTAGATTTCTATATTTTTTTTATTTAAGAAAATGATAGAAATAGGACACAAGTGTCCATGTTTGAAATGGTGTCCCCTAAGACACACTGTATTTTTTAAGTGTGTGCTTCCTGGAAGGAAACAGAACTTAATCTTGTAAGATCAAAGCAAAAAAAAAAAATGAGAGAGAAAGAAGGGTGCATCGAGATTTATATACTGACTTGGAACCCCTTCTCACGTGCGCTTGTCCTGAAATTGTCAGCAACTCGACCAAACAGTGTTAGTGTATAGAGAGCATATTCATTATCCTCAAACAACAACTTGGAAGACCTGGGCACCTGAAAGAGGTTAATCTGATTAATCAAACAGACATAAAACAATATAAACCAAAGCTAGTGTTCATTCAGTAACTTGTAGCTTAAAAAAAGATGATACACCTGGGGTTTATCATCCGCATTAACCTAGCATCACACAATCAGCTAGGAAGCATTTTAAGCCCACCCTCCCACATAGCTGAATTTATTAAACCCTCCCCAACTCGTGAGAATAAAAAATCTTACCACATAGCTAGTCAAGGTTTCATAGGTGGACAACCAATCCTTCTGTGAATACTTGGGGACAATTGCAAGTAGGGTCACTAGGTGTTCTGAGGTAATAATATCCTCTGGTTTTACTAGATTGGAAAGATCCCGAACAGCCAAGCTGAAATAAGCACAGAGTTAGGGCCACCTAAAACAATCCTTAAAACTATATATAATAATAATAATAGAAAAAAGATTCATGTACCTTCCACTTTGTTTTCGATTTATAGCATTGAGCTGACTGCGGACATTATTATACTCAGCAACACGAACCTAGCATAAGAGAAAAAGCTGTAAGAACCAAACATCCAATTCAATCTACCACAAAAAGAATCCAACAAATGAATAGACAATTCTTTAGCACCAATAAATGTATTCCCAAATCCTATTTTCTAGAGGTACACACAAAGTAGTGCAATTAATCTCCTTCATTTCCAAACAAATAATGGATCAATTCAACTTACAAATCTCAATACTTGGCCTACTGCTTCAATATAGAGCATGTATTAATCTTGAACCCAGCTCTATTTTAGTTAAATTATCTGGATTATACTTCTCTAGTTCAGTGCATTCTGTTTAAGGACTGTTTTCTCCTTGAGTAATATTCGTTGTTCTTTATTAATCCTTCCTTGAGTCACCATGAATGGCAAAAACACAAACACAATTAAAAGTAGAGCAGTTAAGACATCAAATTTGGAACATGCTAATGAAATAATCAAAAGAACTGGTGATGCAAGATGAGTAACTAGAAACAAATGGTACGTATGAGATGCGACCTTGTGAAGAAATTGCACCCAGTATCTACAACCAATATCATAGTCACAACTCACAAATGATACATCAGGAAAAGAGAAACAAAATAAAGTCACTGAATAATAAGCAACTGTTGCCTCTCCAAATATGAAGTAGTCAATAACTTACTCATCGAATCAACAAGAAAACAGAAATTAATACTAGCAATAGAATAAGAAACAAAAGTCACCTTGAGATCATCCTCAATCTTTGCAACTAGGGAATGAATGCTATCCACAACCTCTCTCAAAGGTGACATTGTTGGGTACTTAGCCTCATCCCAAACAAACCTTCCATCACATAATCAAATTCCAGTTCATTATTTCACTCAAAGCCAAACACAATCCAATTTGATTGAAGTGTCACTCACCTGGTGAGATATGAATCAACTGGTACACCATCAACTGAAAGAGCACCACTCGCATCTCCCGAAGCTCTCTCCAATTCATCAATCTGTCTCTTGATTTTCTGTGATGTGGCTTCCATAAACGTATTCGACTGCACATTACCTCAACTGTTAAGAATCTGGTTATCTCAACCAAAACAACAGATCAAGGAATGAAAATTGAAATCCAATTCCAGGCTGCACGAAGTTACATTGAACAGATAAACCTCACACATCAGATTCCATATTTCCTACTCATAATGAAACAATTCAAGAAAATAACAAACAGATCATATCCAATTCATCAGGATACAATTCAATAACTGAAGACCGCCAATTCACTCCAAATTTCATAAAATTAACATAAAACAGATCGCAACATGATCGGTGGATTGATATATTCCAAAACTAAAAACAAACAATAGAAGCGTGGAAACCGGATTCGTTTCTTCAGGAAAATTACCTTCAAGAGATCATCGCTGAGGGCGAGGAGGGAATCAAGGGTTCCAACACGGAGATTAGGTATATTGAACTGCGAATTAAATCGAAAAGGAATGAGAAAGCGCAAGAAATCGAAAATTGAAGTAAATGAGTATCAGATCTAGTGGATATGAGAAGAGCACCCTGTAGAGAAGAGTTTCGAAGGAATGTTTGGAGATTTGCTCTTGCAGGCGGGTCCACATAGAAGAAGCGGAGCCTTGAACCGGCAGAGACACCACCCAGTACCTGCTCGCCATTGAAGCTTCTTCTTCTTCTTCTTCTTCTGTTCAGAGACACGGATTGACACAGAGAGAAGATGATGTGCGTGTAGATTTAGCTATGGCGGAGATCAGAAATTATATTTGTTTCACTGTGGATGCTTTTGGCCTATAATACAAACAAAGCCTTACTTAACCCACCAATTATTTGCTGCCTCGTCATCACCTCACAGTAAAAATGAAAGAATAAATAATTATGCTTAAACCGATGAGTAAATCAACTTACGAAGGAATGGGCACGTGAGACGATGTTTGAACATTTTTTGTAACTTGAGTTTATGTGCCATTTAACGTAGATATCACTATTTGGATCACCGGATGAGTAAAATAACGTGAATTCGACTCAATTAAGGTCGGGATGGGATAACATTTAAATTTTAATTGTAGAATGAACCATTTGTTCAATTTAATAAGTATTTTTGTAAAATAAAAATACTATCTAATCTAATTTAAAATTGATCGAACATTTACGAGTCTCTTTACATAACTCATTATCACCTCACCTCCTCGAGCCTCCGTGGATCTCCTTACACGACCTATCGTCTTCTCGCCATCACGAGTCATCTTGAGTCTCAGGAGTCAGAACATGACCCACTATCACATTGACCCCGCGAGCCTTTGCAGGTCTCCTTACATCATCTATCATCTCCTTGCCCCACGGGCCATCTTGGATCTTCATACATCTCAACAAAAATCATCGCCAAAGTTTTTGTCTCGTTAGGTGACCTCTAAGGCTCACCCTCTCATGGGGCTACCACCATGACATATCGTTCTACTTGGACACTAAGACAATATTCGAAGCTATAAAAAACTCTATGGGGTCTACTTCTTCCCGTGATGCTTGATGGCCATATTGGAGCTCTAAAGATCACCTGACGTTCATGTTCGGTGCATCTGAAAGCTAGAATTCTAATACCTGAAGTGAGGCCAAATAAGTCACCAACAACCAACCACATGACGGCAGACGGCGGAAATAATTGTAATAATAAATACTCATCATACAACACTAATTTAATTATTAGTGTTAAATTTGGTTTGTATATATGTAGGAGAATCACATGCAAAAATTGGAAGATTTAGGCCCGAAAAGTGAAACCAGCATTCAGGAAGCTTCCTGGCAACTAATGGTTGTTGACCTTGGCCACTACTTCATATACATGTGACAAAAAACATAAAGATAAAAAATACAGTTCACTTGTTTGATATTCATTAAAATTAATAATCCATTAAAAACTAAAACAACGCCCACCGTGGGGCTCGAACCCACGACCACAAGGTTAAGAGCCTTGCGCTCTACCAACTGAGCTAGACGGGCTGGTGATGTTATAGAGCAACGATAAGATTAGTGCTTTGCAACAACTGGATCATTACAATCTTTATTCAAAAATAGATCTGCACGTTCGATAATATAATAAAACCACATGGTGATGATTGATGAACATCACTAACATTTCATATAGTCACAAGTGCTGTACTTATAGTCAAAATACTGCGACAGTGATTCATTTTTTCTGTTCAAAACAAAAGTAGAAACAGGACATTTCACAAGTTCTACACAGTTTTATGGTTTTATTACATATCTTATAGCAAAAAAACACAAAAATAAGGTACATACTTCAATGCCAGACTGAAGTTGCATCCATGCATGCAACATTGCTGCAAGTTTCTGGGCAAAATGTCCTGTTCTCAATATGATGACACCACCTACATACATGTAAAGGAGTTAGTAGAACTCGTCGAGAGACAAGTTCTCTACAGACCCGAAGTTTTCGAGAGGTGGGATTCTTGAGTAGCTGGTCATGGATCCGCCCAAAAAATCAAGCGGCGAGTCATTCGAGAAGGCAGTGGTGTCATAGATAAAGGACATGCTTGTGTCGTCCACGGTGGGGTAGGTCAGGTGAAGTGAGCTACACTTGTTAATGTCGTAGTCGTGGAGATAGATGTCGTTCACAGCACTCCTCGTTATATCGGCATATATATCTTGTTCTGAAGCCTTTCTAGCCTGAATGACCTGATAATATTTTACGTTAAAAAACAATACGTTACTTATTTGTGAGTTGTTTATTAAACGATTCTAAAACAAACAAGAAAAGTTACGAGTCATGGTGCTGCATACATAATTCTGATTTGTATAATCTTGGTACAACATAATGAAGTCTCCAAGTTGTAAGCCGTGAGTGTTAACAAACTCCCCTGAGAAAAACATGCAGAAAGAAGCAAAAGTGCATGGGTTTACATAATTTAGAATAAATAAACGAAAAGGGAAAACTATTTGAGTCAACAAAGAATGAGCATACATACCGGTGTTTTCAAGTACGTACATCCGACTGTTGTTATTTGGCCAAAACCTGCAAACACAATCAGGATTAAATTAATTAATACTGCTATTGGGATGTGTAGACTGTAGAGTTAAGAAACTTGTATTCCAATTCAAATAAGTCGGTGCAACAAAGTTAGTGATCAATATATTGTACGTAGCTAATTAAAATATGAGATAAGTGTATAATTATAACTTTTTTGGCCAAAAATAACGGAAGAGACGTAGAGGAATTAATCAAAACCTGTACTTGAAGGTCCATACATGCAGGCCATCCAAGTCATCCATGTTGATAGGAATACCTTCCTTGGAGTCGAGAGCGGGCAGGTGAGCCTCAGCTGCTTTCTGAAATGAACCCATACATGCATGATAAGTTGTTCATTAAGGTTTGGGTCAACGGTTAAATGATATTTTTCCAACTAAACTACGTGGGATATATGATATGATATCACAAGCAATACCATAATCAATATTAGGCGCGTGAATTTCAGTTAAGCCAAAGCTATCATCCCATGCCTATACATGGGACATGTTGCATCAAGTTTACGTTCGGGGTATGTAATGTACAAACTATAAACATCACATGATACCGAAATCAAATTGTAACGGGCGTTGCGCGCACCTTTGGGAGTATCATTCTCCGGAGGGAGCCTACATCACTATTCTTGAGCTCCTTTTGGAAAAGGAATCTCAATCTCCTCGGATCAATTACCTGAACCAGAAAAAAATTACCAACTGTAACGGATAATCCAGTTTGCATAACCGAGGTTGACACTTGACAGGTTGCCTAGTTAAAATGCAAAATTTAAGTTGAACCCAAATAGAACAACACCCAGCTGGCAAAAATGTTGGACACTTTGTGTCCAAGGTGAGGATTTTAAAAGCAAACAGCAACAGATCGAGGTGTCACTGTGTCAGTGCCAAATTAGGCAAATTTCTGATTACTACCATCTAAGATTAGACAGACCCATTAATTTCCAATTACCCAATAAATAACCAAATCCTAATATCCACAATCATGTCCTAAAATCAAATATCAAAACCCAAATACGAATTAATTAATAATCTAAACACAAACTATATATACATGTTGAGAATGGTAAAAAATCAGTACTTGTAAGCAGCACTAGATTCAATATTGATATAAAAGACCGAACTTGCAAGGATCTAAGTTTCACCCAATTTGTCTGGAGATTGAAAAAAAAATGAAATTGACCCAAAATAGAAACTAAAGTGTAAAATAAAATTGAGAGTGAGAGAAGATCTGATTAGGTAGCTGAGACCAATATTATCCTGAACACAACAAGACAGTCACCGAATCAGAAACAAAGCTGTAATTGTAAAAATTGAAGAAGAAATTAGGAGCAAATCAATAGAGTGAAGACAAGATCTGGGAATAGGCTTACACGTGTGGGGAGAGAAGGGAGTGGCACGTGCGAGGAGGTGGAGGAGGAGGAAGAGGAAGGAAAAGAGAGAAGGTTGATGGTGGATCTCCTCTGCCGGGCCATCCTTTTGCGCCTCTGTTGCACACCGAAACCGAAACTGGTCACAGCGACAAGGTCACGGGTCGCGTCGGGGCGATCCGACCCGCCAAGGTTCGTGTCCCCTTTGGCAGTGACAAGGCCGAGGCCGAGCTCGGCCCCAACACCTGCCATCAAACCACACGCCTCGGTCTTCACAACCACCTCTGCTCCTCCTCGCTCTTGTTGGTCCATCATCATCATCATCACCACCACTACCCACAGATTCAAAAAAACCCACCCTCCAACGGTTAAAAATCCTGGTTTCAGAATTTTTAGGGGAAAAAGGAAGCCCACTCACCACTCACCACTTTAGCTTGATTTCTGTGTCTGTCGCG
This sequence comes from Pelargonium nanum, assembly GCA_036897485.1. Taxonomy (NCBI): domain Eukaryota; kingdom Viridiplantae; phylum Streptophyta; class Magnoliopsida; order Geraniales; family Geraniaceae; genus Pelargonium; species Pelargonium nanum. The sequence goes on along the minus strand of JAYMTF010001345.1, from coordinate 15,309 downwards.
AGACTCTGATCTGATCGAAGCTACCGGTGATGGACGCTCGGCAAAGAAAGCTAAGCTCTCTCTCTCACTCTCTCTCTCTCTAGCTCCTTTTTTCTATTTTTGGCAATTGCTTTGGTTTGGTGAACGCACTGCCGACTGACTCTAGTGACATTTGTGAACCCTGCATTCATGCTTTCTTTTAGATCCTTTGTTCCCATCTACACACAAACAATTGTAATAAAATAAAAATAAAAAACCCTAAATTGAGTTGTGATGAACTCGGGCGGGTTAGATTGGGTTTGGGGGATTGGTGACAAATGTACAACGGCCATTGATGGTTGCTTTAAGATCTTTTGTTGGTATTATTAGATGCAATGTAGAAGCGGAAATGGGGGTGTGTGGATGGGTTGACGAAAACCTAACTATGGTTAATTGGGGATTTTATTGGAAAATTAAAAAGAGAGGATAGCGAGGGAGTGGTGGTTAGGGTTTGGCCAAGAGGAGAGTGACGAATGGAAGGAGAAAAGGGGAGAGTTGTGGGTGGCTCTGAAAGTACAGGTGTTGCAAAAGTTCTGATTCCTCCCTACAGAAATCAATGGCGTTTTCGGCTTATAAAATGGAGAGAGAGTGAGAGAGATATGGAGAAGACGAAGAAAGGAAACAGTGGTTTTTTGAAATTTGAAAAACCGCCCTCTTATGTGTTTCGATTCTCTGCGCGCGTCTCCACTGGGACTTGGGCGCCTATTGGGTGTTTCGCTCGTATTGTCGGGGGATTGGTGTGAGCTGATACTTGTGTCCATCACCGTGGGTGCTATTTGTTGAGTTCCGATTGATTTGCACAGTTTTTTTTTCTTTTTCGTTTTTTTTATGAAAAAAAAAACAATATTAACATGTATTACTATGTTTAACCTTTTTTGTCTTAATCATGAGGTTTCTAAAACAGGCCCGTGATCAGTTCGGGATCAACACATTTAAGTCATATCATGCTCAGATTAATTCTCATTCGAATCGGGAATGTAAACTTATAAGTGCGGCAAACCACTCCCTACCAAACGCAGCATTTCCTAGATCTTGTGGCATGATTTAAATGTGCTGATCTCGTACTGATCACGAACTCATTTCGAAAACTTCATGGTTAAGACAAAAAAAAAAATTATAGAAAACAAAATAATTCCTAAAATGCATTTCAATGATTCGTATCATACTTTCTTTAAACCATGTACAATTCAACTATGTTATTCTTAATTACAATAGTTAGAAGAATAAAATTGTTTCCACAAATTCAATTACATAAAAGAGTATTGTTATGCGTATGTTAATTAATGAGACATGATTCATCTAGTGTACAATATATGTTTGATAAATTTTGTACTTAATGCCAAAAATTCATGGAGTAGTGATTATATTTTATATATGTCAAGTTGTTACTAGTTCAAACTTAATTTTAAACTATAGAAGTATAATATATATATATATATATCAGATTGTCGCGTCAATTTATACACAAATGATACATTTAGCGTGTACATAACATAAAATAAGTATGAGAAATACCAAGCATGGTTACTCTTACGTGGTGAGTGAGTTTTATCTTATTTCTTTATCATATAGTATACGTTTTCTTTACAATATTTGATTAATATTGGTGAGTTGTCATCACACAACTTCAATTATTAAAAATTGAAGTAGAGTCAATATGATGATGATCCGTTGAGTTCATCATAATTGCATAATTTAGTTCAAATATATTACGTTGAATTCTTGCTCTTACAAGAAAAAGAAAGTGTGGACTATTGGTAAATGCTGTTACACTTTCTTCCAGAAATTAGTGGTATGGACTATTGAGTGTTAAAAGATGAGATAATTTTCAATTACATACTTTAAATAGGATTTGAATTAAATTAAAGTTTTGAGAAGAAAAAAAAACATATTGAGAAAAGTCATTCTATTGACTTAAAGTCATAATTCAAAGCACAATAAATGATCATTCTCTTTTAATGAACGAAACTTTTAATCTAATCACCATTTTAACGTTTTTATTACTATTGATATATAATAAAAATTCGAATAACTACAATAAAAAATATCGTTGATTTTACTAAAAAGTCGTGGAAAGTCAGCTTAGAATAGTTTCATAGTAATGTTATATGTCCCAAATTTTGTATAAAAAAACTTGTACAAAATGATGTGACAAATAAAAAGACGTAACACATCAATTACTCTATTGATGAGTTAGTCAAACTATATACGCCACGTGTACAGTAGGTCGTATAAACCGGGCGCTTCGCCCCAGAAATTTATGGGAGGGTGGTGATATCAAATATGTCAGATTTTTATTCGTTTAAACTTAATTTTAAACACACAAAATTATAAATACATGTGTCATGTAAACTGTCGTGTCACTTTATAGACCAAATTTTGTACAAAATTTGGTACATTTTGCATTTTCCATAGTTTTATGTAATAAGAGCTAATTAATTATAAAATTGGAGGAAAATGAATCTAAGCTAAACATTTTATGGCTTAGACTAAGTCAAACCAATAAATCACCTCATTAAATTTCACACATATCACACAAGTGAATTGGTTGAAGCATTACGACCCGTCCGGATTCATGATTTTTAATGAGATGTCATCACCTCATTAATGACTTAGCTTAAAACAAATAAATCTTGATTTAAGATCCTTGCTCCCATAAAATCATGTGTTAACTCTTAATTAATTTCTTTATCTCAAAACAAGTGTTATATTTTTATTTTTTAAAATGCATAATTCTTTTACTATTTTATAAATTTAATTTCATGCATCTTTTTTTTTTTGTCTAAACCATGAGGTTCCCGAGCGGGCACGCACACTAGCGGTTGACACCTTTAAGCCGTTTTACCACGCCCAGACTAATCCTCATTCGAGCCGGGTAGGACCACAAGGGCGGCAAAGCTCTCCCTACCAAATTTTAACGCAGCTGCATTCCCTGAAATTCGAACTCGAAACCTCAGGTTAAGCTGGAACAACCCCTTACCAGTTGACCCACGCGTTTGGTGGTATTTCATGCATCTTTTTTGTTAATGATAATTTCATGCATCTTAAATTTATGAGGACGTGATCCGATGAATTTTAATTAAATGATTTATTGTAAACAATAATTATTTGTCTAGTACTTTTTTAATAGATAGGCAATTTTGCAGGTTAATTTACCGACTAATTAGTTATTACACAATTATTTATTTATTTCTATCAACGGGATGTCGTAAATGTTTGGATTGCAAAGCCAAGTTGAACAGCCACGTGGCCACCATGCAAAGGGACTCTTATTACACATAATTAAAGAAAAACAAAGGAGTAAATTTGGAGATCAATTCCATACCCAAGAGCTCGGCACCAAAATCTATTGTAATAAATGCTTTGGATCTCATCTTACACACCTTTGATCAGAAGACTTTAATTGACAAGATTGTTAGTAAAAACAGTAATTGATTATCAAATTGAATGGAAAACAACAATTACATCATCTAATTTAAATATATAATGTTTGTAGTTTATTTATTCAAATTAACTCAAAGAGGTCATTACAAATAATTGGAATATAGTAAACACAACATTATCTTAAGTATTCGTTTAATGAAATACTAATGTCTGTATATACACGTATGACGCTACAAAAAAAAAATCATTAATTGAGGATACGAATTACAACGTATGCAACATGTGTGGTCCAACGTTACGACATTCTATTCTCAAAAATCAAACTCGTCTATGACGACAAATTTAGTAAGAATCTCAAAGGACAATTCTCACGTGAATTTTGTATGGGTCAAGTCGCATCACCCCCATCAAAGACTTTAGAAGAGTAAAACGTACTTATGATTACAAGAAACCCTCATTCTAGTCATAAAAGAAGCTCAACATCGTTTAGATCTCTAAAGGAACTGAACATTCAATTGGATCATCGAAGTCGTTCTTTTACTCCATCGAGTTGATCATCAGAAACACAAGCCCAAAGTGATTTCAGTCATCGGAACACTCGATGATCGAAAGAGCAAGCTTCATACCCCAAGACTACGACCTTGATTCTCCATGTTATGGTATCGATTTAATAATCAAATCTCTGTAATCGAATTACTTGATAGTCGAAGAAAAGATCATACATCAAAGTCATGACATCAACTTTAAATGTCACGACCTCAACTCAATGAACGATCAAAGGATGGTCCACTAGACCTCAATGTCACGGTCTCAACTTGATTGCCCTATCCTTCGATGATTGAAGGAATCTCGCTCCCACACCTATATCACGACCTTAGCCTTCAATGTCGTGGGCTTGGCACATGGGCAGAATGTGGAATACCGTGCTCCTCGCATGTCGTTCAATCGTTGTGGCCTTGTCCATGCAACCGTCAATAAGAAACTTAAGATTATAGTGCAGGAACAAAAGACTTAGGTCTCACAAAGAGCTCTAATGGTCAAAGACCACCACATTAGCTCCCATAATAAGCTACAATCCCTCTAAGAAAGTCTTCAAAACTTATCTCTCATAAGGAATACCAATTAAGGTCCTCAAGGACGATCACAACATCTACCTCTCACAAAGAGCTCCAAGACTTATAAGAAGATCTCATCACTTCTCATTAATAAACGGTCACCACAAGAAAAGCTACCTCTCACAAGGAGCTCCAAGACTTATAAGGAGATCTCATCGCTTCTCATTAGCAAACGGTCACCACAAGAAAAGCTTATTGTCACTCGTTAGTAATCGATAACCACAAGAAGAACTACTAGCCTACCATTCATAGATGGTCACCACAAAATAGAGATTCTCATTTTTTTTCTCTCTCATCTCTCTTCTTCCTCAACTTTTGGGTTGGCGACTTCAAGGTAGAAGAACATATCTGATAAATATGTGAGACAACAGTTGCTGGCGAGGACGAGTGCTGACTATTATTGGCGAGAGGGTGTGACATAGTTGTGGTTGATCTTCTCTCTCACACACACATAATCTCTGATTTAATGAAGTAAATGAAATTATATCTGGCGCTTATATATATATCAACAAAAAATTGACAATATTACAAAAATTGGTCCATTGAAAAATGAAGATGGCAAGGTGAAGACATTTTTTTTTTGTTTAGAGGGTTATATGATTTTGATGTCAACTTAATGTTAAGTATATGAATGAAACAATATAGTTTATGAGGATATGTGATTTTGACATCAATTTATTTTTCTATGAAAAGCTTGAAGAATTTATAAAAGTTGTGCAGTTGAAACATTATTTATTTATTTACAAGTTTAAATTGCAATGACAAAAATTTTTGTTTTCAAATTAAAAAACTAGAGACATTTATGCATAATAGATTCTCCGTGTGACTTAAAAAATAAAAATTGAATAGTGAAAAAAATGAGTTTTCATCTTTTAAAAAATTAAATAAATAAAAATAAGAATAAAAACTTCTCCATATCAATACTAGATATCAAAGTATTAGGTAAGTGATGAAAGTAATTTTTCACTGGAGTCAACATACGTTATATTAGCAGTAAGATTTAAGTAGAGTTTACAATTCAACCCTCAGTTCAAAGCTTCATGCACAAGGAACTGCAGTTACCAGGAAAGAAAAATTGCAAGTCAGTTCTTGACCATGCCCACTATACATATCACATTACAATGATCCACAATTCAACATTCACGTAGTCAATGGGAATTCGCAAAATTAAGTTATAAATAGAAAGGAGAAAAGTGTCGCAACTTAAAACTGCATCTGTACTGTACATGCCATTATATAAAGTAACTTAAAATATACTGGTCGGACCCAAGTTACGTGCTAGTTCGTGTATGGAGTACAAAGAGGCACTCGTAGAACCACTAAAAGCAAGCTATGATCTTTTACACTGAATGGAACAAACTACGTAATAAGACATGATAGCCTCTAAATTAGCTTCACTAACCTTTTATGCTTTGCTGCTCACCATTGAATCGACAGATTCAGTTCAAACAATGTCTTGCTTTATCAGTCTAATTTAACCATCTTTACCTCTTCTTGCTGTGGCTTCTCTGGTTCAGTAGGGAAGTATTTTATACCTATAAGATCACCAACCCGACTGATAACCTGGAAAACATAAAAACAATCCCAACCTTATGGCATCTGGAAACATCAACATAACATTGAATCTCTTAATCAACAGAATATTATATACCATGGAACAGATATTCTGATTTGGAAAATAAAATGCATGTATGTATGTAGAATAATAGGAAAATAGTTCTTCATTGCTTTTCCAATGGGGTAAAAACTATGTGACTGTTCTGTTGGGACGAGCCAATAAGGTCTTTCAATCACTTAACATGCACTCACATGCAAAACAACATACGACTACCTTCAAAGAAATGGATTCAACGTTTATGAGATGGCAACTCAATACGAGGAAAAACACTCAAAAAGACTAAGAGTAAGCCAGAAAAGGGAGGGAATTCATATCAGTCTTACCTCCAAAGCTCTACTTAAGTCTTCCTTGGTGTGGGAAGCAGATATGCATATACGTGCCCTTGCCAATAGCAGTGGGGTAGCAGGAAAAGCTACAGTCACAACAGCCACCTGTATTTCCATTATTTGATGTCAACGAGTGCTCATTGAAAAACCAAAAACACAAGGATTGGCCATTTCAAAACTCAACAAACTCACATTCTGCTCGAGACACTGTCGTGAAAATGCAGGGATTTTCGCAGGGTTGTAAAGCATTATTGGCATTACTGGAGAATCGTTATCTCCAAGAACTTCAAAACCCAGTTTTTGTAGTTCTGACCTGAAGAAGTTACTGTTCTCACGAATTCGTGCTAGTTTCTGAGCACCTACATGGAGACAAAATTACACAATTAAATTCACAGAGCATGAATACATGTTAGAATATATACTCCACAATATGGTAGTTAAAACTGAAACCAGGTATAATTGAAGAGTCCACAAACCTCGACTGGAACCATCCTCTCCAAGAATCACCTTGATTGCAGATATTATTTGTTCTCCAGCAGGTGGTGAAATTGAAGTTGCATAAAGATGAGCAGGGCAACTGTACTTCAAGTATTGAATAAGCTCCTGCAGATTTTAGCCACAATAAATCCAACTGTAACATCATATCATACCACAAACCTAAATGAGAAAGGAGAAATAGAAAATTTATTTTCATTCTTTGCAGTGAAAGGAGAAATAGAAAATCTCAACATTAGATGCACGAGTAAAAAAGCAAGTCGTGAATTCTATAATATAATTGTACTAAGGGCAGGGTGCATATGGAGGCAATTTAATCCATGTCCAAACTACTGGATGGGTACAAGTAAAAGGTAGTAAAGCACCTTCAATTGCATCATTAGGACCACCCAAGAAAAACTAAGTTACAACACTATCTCAACCAAGCTTAGTAATGCATATCCTATCCATTTTCATCGAGAAACACATCATGGTACAGTAGCAAACCTTGGACCCTGCAATATAACCGCCGCATGATCCAAATGATTTAGTAAATGTTCCCATCATGATATCCACATCAGCAGTATCTACTCCTAAGAGTTCGCAAACACCTCTTCCTGTTTTCCCAACAGCACCTATGCTGTGGGCCTCATCCAAATATGTATATGCCTGTAACAAAAATTATGAAGAGAAAATCAATTACAAAACTACATTGAATCAAATTCATGATACCATAGAGTCAACTACAGATATTGAAATGCTAACTACCATCTCAGCAAACCTTGTACTTTTTGCAGATAGCTATAATCTCAGGTAGCTTGCAAAGCTCCCCTTCCATACTGTATATCCCTTCCACAATAACAATGATTTTCTTCCAAGGTCTATGAGTCCTAGGTTGCCCCTCTGCAATTTGTTCTCTCAGAACTTCCTCCAGGTGAGGGGGTGCTGCAAGCAACAAGGCAAAGAAAATAAGCAAGAACTCCAACCCTAACCAGCACCATAATTATAAATTTATAACTAAAGCACAAACTGGGAAAGAGAAAAGCCAAATAGTGCTGATTATGTGGACATACTATGAAGTATCAATTCGCCAAGAGTTAGTTACAGTACTTGCTGTCAAGACCCTCATCTACAATTATGCTTCAATTCATTTTGGTGTATCAAATATGATAAGCAACAATCATCATCAATGCCTCAGATCAAAGTCATTCAATAAAACAAAGAAACTTACTATTGTGTTGGAAAACACGAACAGTAGCTCCAGATCCCCGAGCACCATTGACAATTGAATTATGGTTCAATGAATCACTGATAATCAGGCCTCCCTATGATAAAATTGTAAACAATAAAATTACAAGCAAAAATCAACAAGCTCGGTCTTGTAAAATTATTGTCATTCATAAACTGCACAACCTTTCCAATCAGGACTGGAAGAATAGCAGAGTTTGTCACATAGCCCATGCCAAAAACTATAGCAGCAGGTTTCCCAACAAACTCAGCAACATACCTCTCTAGTTCATTGTGCAAAACTGTTGTGCCTGATGGTGGAACCACATTAGTTATAATTGAGAAGACAATACAAAAGAATATTATGGTCTCGTATACCTACCACCATCAACTCGGCTACTACAGGTACTTGGAGAATATTTCTTCAAGCACTCAATTACTCGGGGTGTGCAGTATTCATCTGCTGCAGCAAAACCAAGATAATTGTATGATCCCAAGTTAAGGCATTTGCTTTTGTTTGTTGTTCGCCTGCAGCAGCAGCAGCGCTGAATTGTGTAAATATAGATCTTCTAAGTATCAGAATAAAAATTGTCAATGAAGCTAAAATATCCTGATATCAGAAGGATTTAAAACTCTAGAACAAATAATGTTTCATACTTCAGTGTCTTGTTATTGTCATTGGAGTAACGCTCAACCACGTCAATCCAGGCATCAGGAGCACTTGATATTGGACGCCCAAAACAATCCTGCAAGATAACATGCGTCAATATTGTGTATCAAACATACAATGAGAAGTCTCACTAATTAATGCAGACCCTTAATTCCCCACCACCCCCAGAGGAGGCATCGATGTACTGACTCACTCAAAGATACAAGAGATGTTTCAATTTACGCTAGATGACAAAGATGCGATGCATTTCATGATGTCCATAGCCCAAATTAGCAGACAAGGCAATCATTGTAGGGTAAAGCACTGAACTTCAATATTTTGAATGAGCATTTGTTCGAACCTGTCCATATCTGCCTAAGTTCTACATTTGCATGCACAACAAGGAAAAGCATGACAATCCATTCTAGTTCACAATACGAACCAACATGAATTTGATTCCATCATTCCATAAAGAAAGAGAGAGAGAGAATAAAATTATGAGTAAAAAAACAAGATTTCAACCATTACAAGCCATAAAAAGACAAATGCAACAAACCCATTAACTAACAGTAACTGAACATCAAAATTCCACAGTACAAATAAGAGGGTATCTAGAGTCTAATAAGAAAAGAGTAATATTAAATACCTGAATACGAAGATACAAGCGTCGAGTATAGAAATCTTCAAGCCCCAAGCAAATAGGAGCATACCCCTGATAGGCAAAAAAAGAAACAAAACCCAATAAAAGTAAACACAACTACATAACATGTATCGAACAAATTGATGCAAAATTGCCATAAATGACTTGGAAACAAACAGACCTGAAGATTGCTAGCAGACCACCAGTCAAAACAATTCCTGAAGAAATCTCGGAGTTGCCCAAAAACGAATAGCAAGCCGTAGCTAAAGTAAGTAGTCAAAGCAGTAAAGTACGGAATCGCAATCATCTTTAAAACTCCTGTGTCTTTGAATAGAAATAATCATTCGAAGAAGCTCGATAAAAAAGAAGACCCAGATCTGCAACGCAAGTGAATTGGATGGGCGAAATTATATAATCGGTTGCTGCGAGCTTAAGCTCAACTTGGCGGAAATTAATTATTTAAATGGAAGAGGAAGAAGAAGAAAGTGTAATTGATGGGTAAATAGAAAAATTATAAACAAGAATTCAATAGAAAACAGTAGAATCTATGGGTTGAATTGGTGAAAGCAACTGCTCGTGGTGGCTGTGGCTGATTGGGAACGGTGGTGGGGGTAGTTACGATTTCTGGGCTGGACAATTTTGTGTTGTAGGTGTAGCTAGACTCATAGCCCAATTAAATTTAACGGCCCAAACCCTATCTATTCCTTTTAGACTGCTCTTGAACTTGTTCTTCACTGACAGGAAACAAGCCCTATACTTTCGTGTTCCTCACTGCTCGGCCCTCAACATTCCATGGCACTATGACAGAAATCAAGAACCAAGAAGAACCAATATTGCATGCCAAGCGTAAACCTGATCTGCCCTGCCAAGAGGACGAAGTCAATCCCAATAAAATCCAGAAGCTACAGACTCTCAACAACAATACCTCTCTAGTCGCCGAAGAAAACGGCGAAACTGAAGAGGAATGCGAGAAGGAAAACCAAGCGACCAACCATTCTTCGGTCGCCGAAGCAAATATCGACCAACCTGAACCCGAGTTAGCCGCAGAACTTGGAGAAGACGATGATGAGGAAGACGAAGAAGACTACGAAGGACAAAACGATGTCGACGATAAAGAGGAGGACGAAGATGAAGACATCGAGAAGTCCAACGGAAAAGCCGTGGCGGATCGCAAAGGTAAAGGAAAATTGATTGAAGAAGAGAGTGACGATGATAGTGATAGCGATGATGATGATGGTGATTTGAGCGAATCGGAAGCAGAAAGCGATCTATCGGATGATCCATTAGCGGAGGTCGATTTGGATAACATACTCCCGTCGAGGACTCGGAGGCGAGCTGCGCAGCCTGGTCTTCACATTGCGAACGATCTCGGAAATGCTCGGGATGGCGATAGCGATGCGTGAGTCGTGGAAGGTTAGTGAAATTGAACCAGAATTTTGTATTTGATATGGGGTTGGTATTGGTAGACAAATCAGTTTAGGCTTAGTTTAGATTTTGAGGAACAATATGACAATGTCTATGAACTCATGTTGTTACTCAATTTAAAAATGGCCCCTTTTTTGTGCTTATTGTTCAAGTTTATGCTTCAATTGCACTTTTGTTCAGTTATATCATATGATTATAAATTTGGGTGGATTTTTCTATCTGTATTGTTGTATGAAATGTGTTCAAAATCAATATAGAGGTTTGTGACCAGTATTAATGATAGGCTTGTTTGAAAATATTATTTTAGAGCAATTAAGAACTGAAGTTCAGAAGTTAGATGAGAAATGCAAGTCACTGTCCACAAAAATAAAAAACAACATGACCGGCTGAACCAATACTCAAATATAACTTTAGAAATGAACCCTAGTTAAGCATAAATGGGGAGGGGGGGTAAAGAATTTAGACTTAAGTGGACCATCAGAGTTAAGCACAAATTAAGTTCAAGGTTTTTTCACTGGTTCTCGGGAAGTGCCCAAATGATTTATCATTAATATACAAAAAACTCAAAGCCCAAAATTGGGTGCAGGCTGTATGATGGAATGTTCAACAGAAGAGAGAGAGGATGGAATTCTCTTCCCAGTATTATATTCTCTCTTATTGTAACAATTCGTCACAATACTTAGATAGTCTTCTGCAGATTGATTTTTTCTTTAGGAGGACAGAGAGAGAGTGAAGGAGGACACTTGTTGTATCACTATGATCCAAGATTTTTGTAGTTGCTAATTTTTTATGCTTTGTGCAATTGAGCTTAGTTTTAGTTGGGATTTCTTTTACTACTAATAAATCTTAGCATTGTTTAATGTCTTTAATCTATGAGAGGGCATTTTTTATGCTTCATGTATTTGAGCTTAGTTTTAGTTGGGATTTTTTTTGCTACTAATAAATCTTAGCATCATTTAACGTCTTTAATCTATGAGAGAGAGAGGGAGGACACTTGTATCGCTAATATGATCCAGGTTTTTTGTTGTTGCTTTATGCTTCGTGCAATTGAGCTTAGTTTTAGTTGAGATTTTTTTACTACTAATAAATCTTAGCACTGTTTAATGTCTTTAATTTGAGAAAGAGATAGCATTGTTTAATGTCTTTAATCTCTGTGTGTGAATGAGTGAGAGAGAGAGAGAGATAGCTAGTTTTAGTTAGGATTTTTTTATTACTAGAAAATCGTGTGCGTGAGAGAGAGAGAGAGAGAGCTAGTTTTAGTTGGGATTTCCTTATTACTAGAAAATCATAGCATCGTTTAATGTCTTTAATCTCTGCCATATCCCACATAACTAGCTATATTTTGCTGCTGGAAACTTGGTGCCACTTAGCTGTACTGTTTCTGATGTATTGATCTGGCTTTGAATGAAACAACAACAGAGTTCTTGTCTTCTGTTCTTGACAACTGTAATCCTAACTTGTTCTATCATTTTTTCCCATTCAACCTGAACGTTCTCATAATCAGCCCGTCTCTGTAGTCGCAATTGCCTATCACATACTAAAAGACTTTCCATTTTGTAGCTCATGATAAAATTACCATTTAGACATGTTGCATTACGGTTTGGCGGTCATATGGTCACTCCTCTGACTTGGATCAGCATTGCTTTTTGGAAGATTGGATTCCCCTGGTTGCTATTGAGTTAGATTGTTATAGTTACACATTCTCAAAGCCTTGTTCAATATGTTAAACTTGAGACAGCTCAATCTTTTTTGTGCTCACTGGTTCATTCACTATCGGTCAATACTTAGGCCTCTAGGCTCTAACTGATGCAGAAAGAAGATTCTGTATTGGGTTATAGGCTCTTTCTCTAATCTGAGTTTGAATTCATCTGCATCATAAACAACTCACTACTAATGAATACGGTTCATTTGCATCTGCAAAGGGTGGCTTTTATCTGACGATTCTGACCCGAGTTGTAAAACTGGACTGTTAGTAGAGATTTGCTCTGGCATGTCCATACCTATAGGGCTTTTAGTGAATGGAATTCTAAGTTCTCTCGTCTGGATAATGGGTTTTGGGGTCTATTAAGCTTTGACTTTGAGTTAGTTAGAGATATTAATGCAACATATTATTGTTTTTGTATTTGGAACTGTTGTCTTTGGGCTGCTACATAATAATCCATTTAAAATGAGGAATGTTGTATAGTATAACTTTGCATAGATTGAGTGGTTATTTACACTCTTAAAAGATAGTATTTGCCGTCTAGTTTGACGTATAGTCGCAGCTTGTTATGTTTAGTTTTGTTTGATTAATGTAGTGGAGGCCCTGCTCCTGGCAGGCCTAACCCAAAAAAACTAAACAATGTTGTGACACTTCTCTTGGTGTTTGTACTTTTATTCCCTTCTTGGGAATTTTCAATAAAAGTACCCTTTGCTTATAAAAAATTGTTACACTTTGTACCGAATTCACCTAATTATTTTGATGTATTTTCTCTTATCACTCTCAAATGACCCTCTGTTCATCTTTTGTGTATCTTGCATTCTCATTTCTTATATGGATTGTGAATTTATACAAAACAAGTACTTAGTAGTTTCATTGCTTCATTATAAAGTTTTAGTTGATGATGTATCCTAACCCTGCCCAACTGCCATACCCTCTTGCAATCAAGGAAAGGATGCCTGAGCCGATCCCTATTAAGTTGTCACATGTTTCCCCTCTCGCCAATATACTGTTTTCTTGTGTTTTACGAGTAAGATGTTTAGTAAAGGTCACCCGGGAATGATAGTTTGGAAGATATACTGGTTATGTACTCCAAATATGTATACTTGCAATGGACCTTGGACAAATGAAACATAAATTGCATATGCATATGTTACTATGTTAGGACATGAAACTAAGATTATGGATGCGTATGTTTTAGCGATGCACTTGCTAGATTGAGGCCCCTGGTCCGACTTTTGGTCGAGCAATGGATGGGATTGTGGGACAGGTATGTTGCAATGGGAATGTAAGCTTGTAATTTGTGCATGTGGTGGGTAAGAAGTGCCAGTTCCTTGTAGATTTCATGTCTATATTTTCTTTCTGATAGTGGTATATCTGTATGGAGCCAAACAGAGGATATTTTATATAGAGTTGCCTTTACAGTCAATATTGGAGTAGTTGGTATGAAAATTGTAGTAAGGTTTGGTATTTGAAGTGTGCAGTTCCATGAATTAATAACTTGGTTTCCATGTGAGGATGTGAAGTGGTCACCATGTGAGTATGGGAAGTGTTTGTGGGTAAGAGAATGGGCAATGTCAGAATGTGCAACCAAGCATGCTCTGTTGCTATTTTGCAATGGTCCAAATTCTAGTCCACCACCAGGACCAGTCCTCCAGGGCCCATAACATCATATACTATATGGTTTTGCACCACTTTATTTTTTGTAAACAAAAGTTGTATTAAATCAGTAATTAAAAGAGATGAAATACACATGGGAGGTCCCTTAGGGATGCGCAATGGTTGAGACATATATTCATGTGAGAGGTCGTGGGTTCATCTCTTAATGCATTGGGTGAGGTGAGATTTGGGGTTAAAAGGGGAGAGTTATCTCATTCTGTGTAGCTCAACTGATAAAAAATATGCACATGGGAGGACTAGCAGCATTCCATTGTCTAGCATCTCGGTCAGATGCAACTAACTTAGGTAGAACATGAGCTTCTTAATTTACAAACTTATATGTATTTGAAAACGAAACGTGAAAAGATTGAAGAACTAACTAAATCAATACGAACTGCTAAGATTAGTACAACACTACAACCTTCTCACAGGGACATCATATTCAACTTCAATACACCGAAAGCCTATGTCCTTGAGCCAACTCAAAGCTTCCCAAACAGCAAGAGTCTCGGCCTCCTGGAAGTTGACGCGCTCCACGCAAGCTTAACGAATGGACAACCACAAACAATCCACCCTCATTTCTGATCACAGGTCACAACCCAGCCGAGACCTGACAACCCATTTGACTCTAAAAATATCGCGCCACTGTTAACTTCTGTTCAATATGTCATCTCTCTCAAGGACATGTGTATTCTCTAATATGATAGAATGACAAATTAAACACAAGTAGTATTACTAGGGCTAGTGGAGAGAGAGGGTGTGTGTCCTCTCCTCCTAAGACCTAGCCTTAGAAAAAACACATGAGATAATATTCAACCTTGTCCGTAGGGCTGTTCATTTGGCCCGGACCGGTCCGACCCGGACCGGACCTGGACCGGTTGCATACCGGGCTGCAGCCCGGACCGGACCGGAAACCCGGCACCCGGACCGGTTTGACCCGGAATTAATAAAAAAAATAATTTTTTTTTATTTTTTAATAAATGTATATATTTGGAGGGACACCAAATTCAAAATTATTAAGAAAATTTGACATAAATTATGAAGAATAATTAATGGATTTAAAACAATTAAGATT
>JAYMTF010001344.1:0-24022 GCA_036897485.1 Pelargonium nanum | reverse complement strand
TGTTAAATATTGTTACGGTAGAAAAAAGAATTTAAGCCAAAATAAATTCAATATTAAGTTATTTACATTTATTAAATTAATTTTTTCATTAAAAAATAATATGAGTTTCAAAATAATATCATCTCAATGAAAATAAATGTTTATTAATTATTTAATAAAAAAATAATATTATTCAACTAATAATAAAAGACTTTTTTAATTTCCATATAATTCTACAATTGTATAAAAATATGAAATTTAAAATTAATTGAATTTTATGTATATTTAGTCACTTGATCCTTAAATAATTACAAAAATTGAATAGGCAGAACATTGAAATAATAAATTAATTAAAAATTTGACAAACTAAAATAAAAAGTGAAGAAAAAAATTAATAGAATGCCCAAACTTTTTTTTTAACACAATAGAATGTCCAACTTTAACTCTATTATAAAGTAATATAATATTAAAGATACTCAGTATAACAACTTATAAAACATTGTCTAAAAAACTCATAAATGATTGTATGAGTTTTTTTTTTCTTCAGTTGTACCTACCAAATGTTGGGATGTCATATATGTTACGGGTTGTGTTTACTAGTGGTAAATGAATAAAAGATTCGAATGGATCTGTTTCTGAAGCAATCCGACGTCATTTAGAGTTCATAAATACTGAAAAAATGATTTCAGTCACATATTCACGACCCAAAATCGGATATTTTTATCTTGCGCTTCTTGATGAACCAAGACCACTTGGACAAAGGAAAAAACCTCTTCAATTAAATGGAATAAGTTTAAAAGCTAACCAAGATTATTTGAATTTCGAAATCAATACTACAAGTACAGTATCGGCTATCCGATTGATTTTGCTGGCATTTTTTTATATACGCTCCAAGATATACTGGGACCACATGGACAATGTGAACGGTCATACAAATCTAATGGGACAACTCCCGAGACCTTGTGAGCATGTTTGGATGTTGAAAACTCATTTCCAAGTATATTTTCTCCCGTGAAACATACATGGCAGGCTCGTTTGATAGATCTCAAATATCACGAAATGACAATAACATTACATTATCATGGTGACATTATCTCCACCTCAACGTGGCTGCATGATTGCATCATCACTACATTATCCTAAAATGATTAAAATACTTTATTTGGGACGTGACATCATCACGATCAATGCATGACATCGTCATGCCCAGTTGTGATCAATCATAACGCGACACATCGTCCTTCTCTTCCACTCACAGTAAGTATAAATACACCCTCAAGGATTGAGGTATGAATCATTTTTTGGACTTTGAGATCATTTGTGTAGGAGAAATCCCCCCCCCCCCCCCCCCCCCCACCCCTCGGGATTTTGCATAACAGTGTGTTGTTTCGTGAGTGCGCATGACCATTTTCAAGACAAAGCGCAAGTTCTAGCCCGGTGACCCATTTCGAGAAAATAATTAAGTGAAAGTTTATTTGATCAAGCGTCCAAGTGCAAGACAAAGACTTTGTAGAATCGTACGTTATATTTTAGTTGACCTCGGTTAAACCGTGTAAAACGGTCGCCATTAGGTTAATTACCTATATATATCTGAATTAATTAATATTGATGGTAATGCTAAGTGCTAACAGTGGATTAACACATTAATTTTGGGAGGATATGTAAGGGGCCAAGCCCAAGTAGTGAAGAAGACTGTTCTTAATGGGCTCGGCCTATTGCTGCGTTGACTATCTTGACTTTTCTTTTTTCATTGGGACTTTTCTCTGTTGTCATGTAGCTCAGGGCCATCTTCTTCATGCCATCTCCACGTTCAACAAAAAAATTATGATTCCTTTTTTTTACTATTCCAATTAAAAACAACAACTCATACAATTAAGAGGTTTTGGCCGGAAGCAATCAAAATCCCAATTCTTAATTAGCATTTTCACTCCGCTGGAAGCGCTTGTCCAAAAGTAGTGATGGCCAGTTCCAGCTGCCCAAACGCCCACCGGAACCAGACCTTCAGGATGGTTCCGTCCCCGAGCCGCCTCGCCTTCATGAGCTTCGCCGCCTGGCCCCACTTCACCACAATCGCCGTCGACCGCATGTCCCGCATCAGCGACGCCACCGTGTGCAGCTGCCCCTGCGCTATCCCTCCGGCCGTGTATATCTCCACGTCCATGTTCTTGTTCTCCACCACCATCCGCCGGAGCTCCGCCGTCGGCGAGCTCTCCACGAACTCCCTAATGTCCGACTGCGGTATCAGCAGCCTCCCCAATCCGACATCGCACCGCAGCATCTTCTTCTG
The DNA here is from genome assembly GCA_036897485.1 of Pelargonium nanum. Classification (NCBI taxonomy): domain Eukaryota; kingdom Viridiplantae; phylum Streptophyta; class Magnoliopsida; order Geraniales; family Geraniaceae; genus Pelargonium; species Pelargonium nanum. The sequence goes on along the minus strand of JAYMTF010001344.1, from coordinate 21,756 downwards.
CCCCAGCAGCCGCCACTCCCTCGGCTCCTGGTCGAGATCCACCTTATACGGCGTCTCCGGCTGCTCCATCTTCAGCCGGAGCCGCTCGCCGTCCCAGTCGTAGTACACCATGATGTCCCGGTCCGCCTTGAAGTCCACGCGCCGCAGCACATCGCTCCAGTAGATCCAGAAGCTGCACCCGTACGGTGCCACCGGCGGCTCGATCCGGGGCACCACGTCGTGAGTCTCCACCGCCGCCAGCGCCGTCCCGTTCTTGGTCTCCACCGGGACCGGATCGGCGAACCGTTGGGTGGTCCAGAGAGCGTTCTTAATGGCCGGAGAGGGGATGGAGTTGTAGAAGTCGGTGAAGTTGGAGTTTCTTGATTTCAGCTTGAGAGTGCTTTTGTCTTTGGGTTTTAGAGTTTTCTGAAACAGAAGACTCCAAGCCATTGCTATTATATGTTTTGTTGAAAAGAGGTAAAGCTATTTTTTTAACTGTTTGGATAGAGGAATTTGGGGTCAATTTATATTATGAAACATAGATGAAACTTGAAAGCTTCCAAATTTGAGTTTTTGGGACTAGTAATACAATTATGGCAAAATACTATGTAGTAGGATTTTGTTTTCCTTATTTGACATTGGTTAGGTGGTATTAAGGATTGTCTTTTACTAACAATACAAATAAAATTATTTGATAAAAAAATTAAATCAATTTAGCCATGCAATATTTGGAGACCCGGTATTGGCTGAACACACAGTATCTAAATCTTTATGAAAGCTAAGAAGATTTACCATTTTTTCCGCACACAATAAAATCTATAAACTCGTGACAATACGGGGGTCGAACATTGGCACCGCACGCAGTATTTGTAGACTCCTGTAATTAGCAAACAATATTTCAAATTTCAAATTACCCAAATTAATAAAAGCCTTAAAAATATAACAATTGAAGACAATAGATACAAGGCAAGTACCATCTAAGTAGAAATGAAAACAAATATTTAAATTGATACGAGAGTTGGTGATTTGATTCTTTTAGTTAATTGAATATTTAAATGTATGCGGAGTTAGAGTCGGTAGAAGTATTAATATGAACAGATAAAATTATTTACATGTAAAAATCTTATAGTTAAATTTTTGTAGACAAATAAAATGATATGCTACTTGAACCAATCTGTTGGTTCGACAACCTAGACACAAGTTTTCCACATATGCTACAAAATCACCTACCGAGATATAGTCCACGAAAGGCTAGTCTAATAGACACATGACCGACAATGATCAATATAAGAACTAAATAAAAAGTAAAGGAAGAGTGTAAGAACTAATATTCTCTAACTTTGACATTGAAATAACTCTAGTCTGAAGAAGTCTTGTTTTGCAAGACCCGGTACCCATAAGAGAGCAATGAGCATACAACTCATTAAGGAGAGTTGTGAAGTAACATTTGGCTAGCTCAACGCGAAACAAACCATGTTTGAAAAAGGATCATACGAGAAACCAATAAGGTAGTCGGAAAAAAATCCGAGATGACTAGACTCAGTAGTAAGATTCAATGAAGACGATGTTAAAAGGACCCTCTTTTCTATGAGGACCCTGTAATAGTACACCTAATGTCAAGCACATCCATCAGGTGCACATGGTACTGACAGACACATGAAATTCCACTGAGATAATCTTTAGATCATGTTTTTACAAGATGAACAAATCTAGATGTCGTAGTAGAACCTAAGAGAGCACCAACCGAAGGAGTGTGAGAACTGACATACCGGTCTCGGGGGTTGTAGGCCTAACGATAACATTAGGAGAAGATGACACAAAAGTGGAAATGACTACCCTGTTCACCTTTTAACATTATCATTAGAAGGATGATTTTGAACGAGTTAAACATAATTGTTAGTACCAATAGTACCTACTCTTAAAGTGGTCCACCCAACATGACGTGGGCTAGTTGTGGGAAAGTTAGACAAACAATATATTGCTACCAAATAGAGAAAATTGTCGGTGATGAGGTGTACAAATTAGAAAAAAGGCTATGAAGGAAATGTGAGATAGAAAGGAAATGTGAGATGCATAAATGAATAGAAAAATTCATGAACAAAACAACTAAGAAAGACATAGTGAAATTCTTCAAGGAAAAAGCTACACATTCGTATGAAAAATATGACATTCTTGGGAGTTATCAAATCATCACATTCCCAAACGTCTGCCCAATAAGGTAGGAGAAGAGGATGTTCATCTTGGAAAAACATAGCGCAATGACCACATGGAGGATAGGGTGGATATATATAAATGAGACAAACCAGTCAGACACTAGTAATAATCAAAACCAAACCAAGATTAGTAGTGATTTTACAAATGCTATCACGAGCAACAACTTGGTTAGAGTTTTGGAGGAATCAATTTCTAAATCTGCAATTTGGCGATGCTTTTGGTCAATGGGCAAATCAAATGCGCCCTTCTGTTAAGATTGACATAGACGAGATGTGTTTTGGTGATTAGGTTCTTAATGTCATTCCACAAGGCTCAGGGGTAGTTTTGAATTGAGGAAAGTTATGTTTTCCATGTTGATCAATATTGGGTAATTAAGAGGCACTTCTCTAGAAAACCCGCTTTAACACGTGAAGAATGAAGTGAGTATTTGAGAAGACTTCATCGACGTACACGGGAATGACAAAAAAGGTCGTGATAAGGAATCTCTTTAGATTTTCTTTGGCCAACTAGGAACTTGATTGGTACAATTCGCTTCTATCTAAGGTAGAAAATACATGGAGCTAGTTGGTTGTTTACTTTATGAACAAGTTCTCCTCAGGAGAACAAATGAAGAGGATAAAGAGAGTCATTCAAGATTTCACACAACTCAAAGGGGAAGCTTTTTTCAAGGAATGAGATTGGTTTATTAATGTCTTAATCATGACATTTCTCAATGTACTCTAGTGAAAGCGTTTTACACCAGTCGTTTTTCTACTTCTAGGAATCTTTGAGGTTGGCTATGTGAAAGATTGCATTCCTTGGCTTAACCAACATATCGTTGATGTATTACTACATGTTTTGCCCTATTTGTTAGGCGGACATGTGGTTCACCAGCCTTTGGTGTGTTGTCCTCACATCGAAATCAAATCGATCTCAAAGCTATCACTTTACGTTTGGCCCTAGACACTCCCTTCTCGGCTATAAGTTTCACAAAATGTCTTCCACATGTCGTCTTTGGTTGCATACTTCAGTTCAACCGACCAACATCATAATCGCCATTTGCAGTCGCCCTTCAACAATGAATTTCTTTCTAACAACCTCTACATCTCGAATGAGATCTTAGACATGAGTCAAAGTCGCACTTCAAAATGAAAAAATGCACAAGAAAATATCATAACACACTCAAATCAGGATAGCCATAGAACACTCGAGTATTCAAGACAAGCTTGGAATAAATATTCAACATAGCCCAACCCTTAATTTATAAGGAGGAGGGAAAACATAATGTCGATATCTAGCCGAATGTGGGATGCAACACCAAAAATTAAACACTAGATTTGCCCTATTTTGGCCTAAATTTATACAAAATATGCAATCCAAACTATGTTCCACCAAACGACCCACAACCCAATTTAAAACTCATTTGAATCACACATGTCCAAATACAACGTATCTAGTTTAGTACATTCTCTCAATCAATCAGAATCAGGGAGTTACCACTATAAATATCTTTTTTATGGGATGAGGTAAAATACATAACCACACACTTGTGAATTACAATTTTCAAACATGATTAAGTCACTCATACACTCAAAATAAATTCTAGTACGACGCACTGATTTTCACTAGATTACATCAATAATACATTTCTACCCAGACAAGGAAGAAATATCTCATCATCTAGGATTTGGCGACCACAAAACGGGTTTTCTAGAAACATAAAAAAAAAAAAATAGTGTGTTTTGTGAATTGGCATGACAACCTCCATCGACCTGAATTAAACTATACAATATACCCAAAAAAGAAGGGTAAATGCAGATACTATCCTTGCTCATTTACTTGCTTGCCCCAGCCTAACCGCTGAAAATTAAACCTAAATGTGAGGTTATAATCGTCAAACTGATATCTATCATCTCACACTGACAGTGTGTATTTCAAACGTTGAGGCAAGCTAAAGCTTTAAGCTTGAGTGAAGTGTAGATAAGGCAAAGCTCTCCTAAAACCCCCAATCCCAAACAAGAGCAGAGCTCAACCGCAAAACCAAATAGCAGCACCAACAGAAATGGCTTACAATCTCTGCTCTTCCCCTTATTCGCTCTGCAACTCTCTCTCCTCTTCACAAAGACTCCATACCAGAAATCCCAATCCCTCCATCAACCTCGTTTCGCTCCCTCCCCACTCTCTCCAAATCACCAGAGTCTCCGTACAAAACCCAATTCCACAAGAAACCCATCTCCACAACGCCTCAGAGCAGCAGAAACCGAAGAGACTCGCCTGGGTCAACCCCAGAAGCCGCAGAATCAGGCAGCTCCGGGAGAAATCCAACGATGCCAGGTACAACTCTCTTGCAGAGATAGCTGAGTCTCTTAACGCCTGCGATTCTGTAGAGAGTGATGTTTTTGAGGTCTTGAGTAGATATTTAGGTGATAAGATTGTGGTTCAACATGATGCTGCTGTAGTTCTTAATAATCTGGATAGCCCCGAAACCGCCATGCTAGCTCTTAGATTCTTTCAGGGGAATATGGATTTGAACAAAGAGACGATTCTTTATAATGTAGCTTTGAAGGTGTGTAGGAAGAGTAAGGATTTGGTTAGAGCGGAGAAGGTGTTTGATGAAATGCTTGAGAGAGGGGTTAAGCCTGATAACATTACGTTCAATACTTTAATTGGGTGCGCTTCATTGTGTTTGTTGCCAGAAAAGGCCGGGGAGTGGTTTGAGAAGATGCCTACTCTCGGGTGTGATCCTGATAGTTTAACTTTTGCGTCTATGATTGATGCCTATGCGAAAGCGGGTAGTGTTGAAAAGGCTTTGAGTTTGTATGACCGTATGAGGGCAAAGAATTGGCGAATTGATGTGGTGACATTCGGAATTTTGATTAGAATGTACGGAGCAGCGGGGAATTTTGATGGGTGCTTGAATGTGTATGAAGAGATGAAGGCTCTCGGAGTTAAGCCAAACTTGTTTATATACAATACTTTGTTGATTAATATGGGCCGAGCCAACAGGCCTTGGCAGGCGAAGTACATACTCAAAGAGATGAATGATAATGGATTTTCACCAGACTGGACAACCTATAGATCACTTTTACAGGCATATACTAGAAGTCGATATGGTCGTGACGCTCTTGATGTGTACAAAGAGATAAAGGAGAAAGGAGTGGAGTTAAATGTGCGCCTATACAATGCTGTTTTATCCATGTGTGCGGACTTGGGTTTATATGATGACGCTCTTGAGGTATTTGCTGATATGAAGAGTTCCGAGACTTGCAAGCCTGATAGTTGGACATATTCATCCATGATTACTGTTCATTCTTGTAGCGGTGAGGTCTCAAAGGCAGAGGCCATATTCAATGAGATGTTAGAAGCGGATATCAAGCCTACTATCTTTATTTTCACTTCACTGATCCAGTGCTACGGGAAAGCTAAACGCATTGATGACGCTATCAGGACCTATAATCAACTTTTAGAGCTGGGAATGACTCCTGACGATCGATTCTGTTGCTGCATTTTGGGTGTGATGAAGCAGACACCAAAGGAAGAACTTACGAAGCTTGTTAGTTGTTTGGAGAAGGGTAATCCAAAGCTTTGTCATGTGGTAAAACTTTTGGTGGAGCAGGATGGCGGTGAGGAATTCAAGGAGGAAGCAGCTGCACTCTTCGCGTCTAGTAGCGCTGATGCGAAGAAGCCTTTCTGCAATTGCTTAATTGATATATGTGTGAACCTGGATCTGATGGAAAGAGGTTCTGAGTTACTTTACCTTGGTCTTGAGCATGGTATTTACAGAGGTTTACAGCTTAAGTCTCCAACCCAGTGGTCTCTATATTTAAAGAGTCTATCTTATGGGGCAGCTCTGACTGCGTTACATGTTTGGTTTAATGACTTGTTAGAGGCGGTGGACTCTGGGGAGGAGCTTCCGCCATTGCTTGGAATCAATACTGGGCACGGGAATCACAGATATTCAGATGAAAGTTTGGCTATTGTGTTCGAGTCTCATTTGAAGGAACTGAATGCTCCATTCTATGAAGCTGAAGAGAAGAGTGGGTGGTTTTTGTGTACCAATGTTGCAGCCAAGTCATGGTTGAAAGATAGACACAGTGCACCAGCACCGGATTTAGTTGCTGCCTAAGTTGTGCCATCGCGGAGATGCTCAAGGTTTTTGATATTGAAGTTGACACTTTATAAGTAGTATTTGAAATTGAATTCCTTGTTGATGGATGAAAGTTTTGTAATATTAGAATGATGATATCAAGTGTTACATAATTAATTTTCTGAGTAGAGTAGCCTTGTTAATGGGTTGTGTTGACAATTGACATGAAAGTGTAGGTTGCTTTGCCATAGCAGTGGGTTTTTCAGCACTAATTTAACTACTTTTACTTTTAAGGTCTCTTTAAATTAAAAACCTTACACCATAATTTGTAATTAGAGAGCAAGAATTCTAATTCAAGAATGATTTGGTTTGTGCTAAGCCACCAATGAGGTTGTAACATATCATTAGAACATATGGATTCAGCGGGTCGCTCCGCTTTCACAAATTCACTAGGGTAGATATAAGTGAATTTTAATGTGGCGACATCATCTCATTGACTTGGCTTAGGTTAAGCGCTCCTCTTGAATTTACACTCTACATCTTCCTACTGCTTAGTTGGCCTTGTAAGAAGGAGAAAAGTAGTTATTTACCAAACAACCTTCAAGCTTTTATGAGTTTGTTTGAATTGTCTACTTCAATTGTCTGTAGAGTTAAAATGTTTGTAGAGGTGGATGAAAAAAATATTAGAGAATAAATGTTTTGTTTGGTAAACTAATATCTCAAATTAAAGAGTTTGGAAATGAATTTTGTATTATGAGATTGTTTTTTTTTTTTTTGACCAGGAATGATAAGAAGTTTTATTAAGCGTTAATACGCAAAAGGAATACAAAACGAGTAAAACAGAAAGAACTAACCAAAGCTTCTGGTCTAGACTAACGAACAATAAGAAAATAAAGCATAAAAGTACAATAAAGCGCGAGCCCAACAAATCTAAACTTTCTACCATAGACTAAATTAGACATGATGTCGTATTTAACCAAACCAAAGGCACTGGGAAAACCCTCCCCTCCGGTCTGTACTGCATCTGAAACCTTAACCACCTTAAACCTCATCGCAACGCTCACGTACTCAAGGATCTTGAGTACTAACCAAATAATTAAATCAGGGGCACTGGGTACACCCTCTCCCTCGATCTGTCGGACAACCTCCTGCAACCATAAAGCGACCAACAACACAACTCGCCGAACCAGACCCCATCGATCTCGGCTTACCTGTGACCTGATTCTGCCACTGGAGCCACCTCGTGCCCCCGGATTGAACTCTGCCATAGCCGAAATCTCCGATGATGATGCCGACGCCCTAACCACCACTTGTCGAACCCTAGCCGCCACAAACGAAAGCGCTAGCCGCTCTTCAAAGCCCAACACACCCAAAAAACCTAGCCACCCTTAGTTGCCCTACAAGCAATACACTCCTAAAGAGAGAACGACCACCAAGTGACCAACGCCGCCGCTCAAGTGAGCCGCTGCCGCCGCCCCAAAGGAGCCGCAGCCGCCGCTTAGATAGAAAACTATCTGCCGCAAACCCTAGGAGAGGAGAGCGTCTCTGGTTATAATTTGATAATCTATTATGAGATTGTTAGGTGAAATTGTCTGAAAATAAGTGAATAATAAATAAAATAAAATAAGAAAGTAGTTAATTTTCTAAGGAGATCCAAAATGGTCCCCTTATTATCTATTTTGTTTCAAATTGGTACTTAATTTGATTTTTGTTTCAGTTTAGTTTTTTTAGTATCAAAATTGTTCCAAAAAGGTCCTCTTAGCATTCATTTTGTTCCAAATTGGTCCACAATTTAGTTTTTGTTTCAATTTAGTCCTCTTACTATCAAGATTCTTCCAATTTGGTTCTCTTAGTATCCGTTTTGTTCTAAATCGGTCTATTTCGTAACTGAGCCATCAATTTTTTTTTTTGACGTAGAAAATATTATTATTTTCTTTATTAAATTTAAATAATGAATATCTTGTTAATAACTAAGCGAGTAATGAATATCTCTCGCGCCTTACGTGGTACAAAACGACATATTTTTCCTCAATAGTACTGATCGGGTTGGACAAATCCACTCATTTTATTTAAAATATGAAATTCAATCTGATCTGATTCAAACCCCTTTCGGATCTGATATGAAATTCTCTTTACCAATATAAAGTCCAATTTAAATTCCAAATCGTCATTTTTACTCCTTGCCGACGTAATCACCACATTAAATTTTCACATTATTTTATTTAACAAAATATAAAAATATTTTTTACGTCATCATAATTTGAATGCTCAATTTTGGGATGAATCAATTTAAAACAAAACATATACTAAGAGGACCAAAATGGAACAATCTTGATACTAAGATGACTAAATTAATGAACCAAACATCAAATTAGGGACCAGTTTGGAATAAAATGGATAGTAAGAGGACCATTTTAGAACAATTTTAATACTAAGATGACTAAATTGAAACAAAAATCAAATTGAGGTCAATATGGAACAAAATGAATACTAAGAGGACCATTTTGAAACATTCTCCTTTTAAAAATAAAAATAGGGATATTTACCGATGAACCCCCTGTGCTTAACATGTTTTTCATCTGGCACCCCTGAACTTTAGTTGTGAACTTTGGGCTATCCTGTGGTTTCAAAATGTAGCACTGTCACTAACTCTGTTAGTTTGACATGAAAAAGACGATATTACCCTTTATTGGTAAAATCATTCATCACCATGTGTGAGTCGTACCACTGCCTAGTCCCGGCGAAGGCGGCGGCAAATCCGGCGACGACGCCGACAATGGTGAGGACGTGGAGGTGGATGAGGAAGAAGCCGCAGAGGGAGGGGACGAGGCGAAGTGGGCTGATCTTAATAATTCTTCATCTTTATTAAGGAGAGGTGGTGAGAAATTTTCCGGCGAATTAGGGTTTGAAAATTGAGAATTTTAGAGAGATTGAGGGTTGAGAGTGAAGAGATAGTAGGAGCTTCTTGTTTTTCTTTCTTTTCCGGCGAATTAGGGTTTGGAATTTGAGGATTTTTGAAAAGATTGAGGGTTAAGAGTGAAGAGAGAGTGGGGGCTTCTTGCTTTTCTTCATTTTCCGGCGAATTAGTGATATGAGTATTGTTTTTCAAACGATTTGTTGTTGAATGATATTGGTTTTGGGGTTTTGTTCAATTCATCAACTTGATCTTACTCTAATGATAGATGTAGAAGTTTCTTGTCTTCCATTAATGGAAGCTTCAACTTCATCAATGGAAAAGCCCTAAGCTCCAGATCAAACCAACGAAGAAGAAGAAGCCAAATGAAGGCAAGAGCATTTTTGCCATTTAGAAAAAAATTAAACCATGTGCATGGCACATGCTAACGAAATTGTTGTTTTCCGTTTAAAAGGAGTGACGACGCCACATTTTGAAACCACATGATAGTCCAAAGTTCACAACCAAAGTTCAGGGGTGCCAGATGAAAAATATGTTAACAACAGGGGGTCTATCAGTAATTACCCCTAAAAAATACAATACATCCAGCAACCCAAACAAAAGTCTTCTGATATTGATGGTCGACCCATCGCATTCCCAATTGAATCAAGGTCTACCGTATTTAAAATTGAATCATGTAAATCTAATTCTACGTGGTCAACCCATTTTACCTCTAGGTCCACCCCATATAAACTAGATCTCTAGGTGTATTTAGCTTGGAGATCGACTCATATACTTATGGGTTTACCGACTATTGGTCGATCTCCCTATAACACGGTATACTAGAGAAGTGTAAAATGTGTAGAACTTATATCTCAGGTCAACCAAAATTATATCTTGGTTGACCTTACAATGTTTCTTCGTTGATTAACAAAAATCAAGAATATTTCAATCTTTTAACTCCACACCATTGCAAACTCATTTAAAGAAATGATAAAGAAATAGAAGTAAAAAACAACTTCCTTATATGAATGAGAGAAAATGTAGATATGTTCTTTATCTAAACTGTGAATATTCTTTGCAATTCAAAGCAACTACTATGCACTGCATTCTCTACCACTGTCTTTAATGTCATTATATTCAACTCATATAAGAGCAACCATAAGGCAAATAAAGCATTGAAGATATTATATTCAACTCATATAAGAGCAACCATAAGGCAAATAAAGCATTGAAGATGATGGTGGGAAATCAAGAAGAAGAATTTAATTTGGTTGAGTGAAGTTGGTAACACACCATCACGTATTACCGGTATCAAATATCCCACAGGAGGTATAGTGAACCTTGCAGCAGCCTCTCACCTCCTGTGGAGAGAGCTTTTGTAGCCTGCAAGACCTCTTGCAAGCCCCAATGTCTATAGACAACATCTACAATGTACTTGTAGCCAAACATCTTCCTCCTCGTTTGTCTATAGATCTTGCGGCCGCAGGAGACAAGTAGACTAACCAAACAACTACTATATCCTAGCCTCCTAGGTGGAGCCGGTAAATGAAGCAAAACGACTTATTTTGGAATTTCCAAACAGCCTCTTAGTTGTAGATACTAATAAAATAGATATTTCACCATATCCGAAGAAAATAGATATTTACTTTACAAGCGAAAGTTGTAGTGTTGCATCTACATTAGCAAGCACCAGTTATGCTCAGTTGAGGACGGAGCTCCCAATGCGCATTAGCTTACTTGTTGCTTCGTATCGTTATTTTCGGAGTCCAAAATATCTAGCTGACCAACTTCATCACCATCTCGATCTCGATCACTCCATCTTCTTCTACCTCTAGCTCCCTCCAACTCCATCTTCTTTCACTTCCTCAACCCCAATTTCACTCCCATCAAATCAATGGCCTCACACAACCCCTCATCTCTCTCCCACAACGCCCACACTCTCTACACCTCTTTCCCCAATTCACGCATACTCAAGCTCCACTCTCCTTCCACTCTTTTTCTCCAAATCACCAAGGTCTCTGCTCAAGACCCATTTCCGCTTGAAATTCTCAGGCCAGCTTTGGACCGTCCGATCGGCAAATCCACCTCATCTTCCACTCCGAGACCACCTTCTTCTCGCCCCAGCTCCCAAGATCAGGTTTTGGTGAAGACCCAGATGCGGAATCGCACGAAACAACCATTTCGTGGGAAGGTGAAAATGGGTTCTTCTTCCAAAAACAGTATCTGGCAAAACCCGAAGAGCCGGAGGGCTACGCAGCTTCCTAAGGATTCGTACGAGGCCAGGTATAGCTGTCTGGTAAGCATAGCTAAGCTCCTTAGTTCGTGTGCTTCAAAAGATGATAGTGCTCTTAGGATCTTGGTAGATTTGAAGGGTCAGATAGTGGAGCAAGATGCTGTCATTATAATCAATCACATGACAAAACTAGACATTGCATTGCTTGCTCTTACTTTCTTCCAGCGGATCTTTAAAATGGCTAAGGAGGTCATCTTTTATAATGTGACCATGAAGGTGTGTAGAAATTGTAGGAACTTGGGGACAGCAGAGAAGCTGTTTGATGATATGCTTAAAAGAGGGCTTAAGCCGGATAATGTCACGTTTTCGACTCTAATTAGCTGTGCTGGGGCGTGTCGCTTGCCGGAGAAAGCTTTGGAGTGGTTTGAGAAGATGCCGGCTTTTGGGTGTGATCCTGACCATGTCACCTACTCGGCTATTATTGATGCCTGTGGAAGGTGTGGCAACTATATTAAGGCCTTGAGTTTATATGCGCAGGCCAGAACAAAGAAGCTGCACATTGATATTGTGGCATTCTCGATGGTTATTAAGATCTATGGGATTTCAAGAAATTTTGATGCCTGCTTGAATGCGTATGAAGAGATGAAGGCGCTACGTATTAAGCCAAACATAGTTATATACAATACTTTGTTGGATGCTATGGGAAAAGCCAAGCTGCCTTGGCAGGCAAAAACTATATTCAAAGAGATGACTGATAATGTAGTTTCGCCGAATCAAGCCACATATGCAGCTCTCATACGAGCCTATGGTAGATCCCATCTTGGCGAAGATGCTCTCGTTGTGTATAGAGATATGAAGCAGAAGGGAGTAAGATTAAATATGCATCTTTACAATACCCTATTAACTATGTGTGGTGAATTAGGCTACAGTGATGAAGCTGCTGAGATTTTTGAAGACATGCAAAACTCTGGGGATTGGAAGCCTGACCGTTGGACATACTCGTGCATGATTTCTGTTTATGCTTGCAGCGGTAGAATCTCAGAGGCATATATGATGTTGCGTCAGATGGTTGCTGCAGGTGTTGCGCCTAGTATCTATTTTTTGACTTCTCTGATTCAGGGCCTTGGAAAAGCTAATCGTACTGATGATGTTGTCAGAACATTTGAGCGTCTTATTAAGTTGGGTATAACTATAGATGATAAATTTTGTGGCTGTCTTTTGAATGTGATGGCCCAAACACCAAGGGAAGGACTTGCTAAGCTTGTTGGTTGTGCAAAGAAGCTTAATTCTAAGCTTGGTTATGTCACAAATTTTTTGGTAGAGGAGCTGGATGGTGAGGTGAAATTCAAAGAGAGAGTGTTTGAGCTTTTGAATTCTGTTGGTGCTGATGCGAAGAAGGCATATTGCAATAGTTTAATTGATATCTGTGTCAACCTCAATTTGTTGGGGAGAGCTTCTGGGCTACTAGAGCTTGGCCTTAAGCTCGGTCTATACAAAGGCTTACAGCACAAGTCTCCAGCTGGGTGGTACCTAGATCTAAAGAATCTCTCCATTGGGGCCGCACAGACTGCATTACGTGTTTGGGTTGATGACTTGTCAAAGACATTGGAATCTGGTCAGGAGCTGCCATCATTGCTTGGAATCCATGTTGGAAGATCGAAATGTAGGTATGCGGTAAAAGAATTGGCTAGTGTTGTCAAGTCAAGTTTAAAAGAATTGAATGCTCCATTTCACGAAGCCTCCTCGGTTTGCTGGTTTTTTAGTAGCAGTATTTCAGCCAAGTTATGGTTGGAATCTAGAAGAAGGTCTCTTTCTTTAGTTGCTGCATAGGTACCATTCTCATGCTTTTGGTTTTCATATTCATATTTATTATCTAGCTGGAATTGGTATGTATTCCTTCTCAATAATTCATTGGGCTGTCTCTTTCTTAGAGGACCTTTTGTTTTTGTACTATTTGAATATAAAATTACCTGTACTTTTATACAACTAATGAAGAATCAATCTACTACTGTTTTGAGTCCTGTTTATGTGTAGCTGGATTTTGTTGATGGTTGTTGATGCTCTATTGTGTTGCAAGGTTCTAATTTCTAAATGTAACTTGCTTGTCAGTTCATTTTGAAGATGAGACTTTTCTATGATGTTTCATTGACAGATTAAACACTAGCCATGAACAATTTCAATTATCTTCTTCTTAATTTGAATTGGTAATGTTTTAGATACTCCACTCTTGTATGTGCTAACAGATGAGAATTGTACATTTTGACTTTTGAGGGTTCAATGAACAATGCACCTTTGACTTCCATTGTTAATATACTAAAAAAATGGCTATCCATGTTTCATACACCAACTAATTTCCCATCATTGACTTCCATTGTATAATTTATTGCCACATTATTGACTTCTTTTGTATGATTTGATGGCTTGCACGTCTTAGTTGTAACTCTTAACTATAAATATGTGAAGTCCTTGTTCATATTATACAATATACCTGTGCAATGGGGAACTGCATTTTCTGTTCATCAGGGGAGAAGATTAGAATTGTTATCTTCAAAGGAGGAGAAATGGAGGTTGAAGCCACAACACGAGTCAGCAAGATCGCTTCTGGCCCGTACCAAGACTATAAACTGGTGCAGCACACCCAGCCCTATTCTCCGCTGCCACTGAATGCCAAGCTGCAACCTGGTGGTGTTTACTATCTTGTGCCACCTCTGGTTTTTCAGAAAATGGTCAACCACAAGAGCTACAAACCTAAGAGGGTAAAGATAATGATGACTAGGCAGCAATTGGAGTTGCTGAAGCAAAGGGCGATGAAGTTGCAATGTAAAGCAGCTCCTGTTGTCCAATCCCGTCATGGTCTGAGGTTGGTAGGAAGGTACCAGAAATGGCAGCCGTCTTTATCTGCCATACCGGAAATAGAGAATTACTGAATGGAGTTACTCATGTTATGTAATCTTCCTCCAGAGCAGTTTTTAAGCTCTAGGATGTGAAGTATATGGTTCAAAATTCCTTGTCTTGAAATTGGAGAGGTGTTCTTTTTTAACACCACTTCTCAATGTCTTAATGCAATACACTGTAAAGAGCAATTTTCAGCATGTAAACTATGGTTAACTAATGGTAGAGTTGTTGTACCCCTTTTCCCATGACAATAGAAATATATCAGTACTTATTGTTCCAATACAATCTAAGCAAAATATAAATGTTGGTCTAAAGTTATTTTTGTTGACAGAGCAGTGACTGGTCTGAGTCTGAGAGGCTCTCAAGCCAGATAGCCATTTAACAGTGCAAGAATCGTGAAAGGGTCAAGAATGCAACAGAGTTGTGCTTAGTAATATTAAAGGTACAATCTCCAAACATAGCTATTTTCCAAAATGTTTTAATTTCCTCATTCATGTTTTCAGTGCTTTTCTTTATTGATTGTCTCCCTGTGTCTCTGAATTGTTCTGTTTCCACATGTTTCAATTTAAATTGCCATTGTCTATTAATCTTTCAAATAATTTATGTTACAACTTGCACAACCAATATTTTGTACATGAATACAAACATCAGGGTATCACACACGCAAATCTGAAGCAGAAGATAACACAATCCCGTACCCTCCTAGAATTTTACAAGGTGTCGTACTCATAACTCAACCTTTCCCCAATATCATCTGATGATTTATATTATAATATCTACACAATGAAAGATTCATGATTTGGTTGTTGCCTCAAATGAATTCAAGATCACCTTCAACATTCTGCAGTACGAATCTTTAAGATGCTTTTGTCACCCTGCTGCAATTGCAAGCCGTCTTAAAGGTTAAGTTATGACTTGAAGAAAATAGGTAAGCAATCATTTAAAAGACTTGAATTTTTTTCATCATAACCTAAAGATGAGGCATACCTTTTAGAAGGGTTTGTGTTCCTGCTTCTTCTGTTATCATCCGCCTTTGCTGATACAGCTTCCTTCTCTCTTGCTGCTGCTTCTCTCTTAACCTTTTTAGATTCCACTTCCATCGCCTTTGCCAGTGCTTCAACCTTCTTCATGAGCATCTGAAAACCGTTCATGCAACTTATTCAATAAACGCGGATGCAGAGGGAGAGAGGGGATGAAAGGAGTTTTTCCTGATACCTTACCTTGATTTCCTGATCTTTAGCTTCCAAATTATTGTCTTTCACTTCACAGTGCTTCCTCAAATTGATGACTTCTTTTTGAAGCCTATCATACAGAAACCCTGATACCACATCTTCATTATCAGAACTAGCACTTCCTTTATTATCCAACTCTTTAGTCCCCTCACCATTGGTTTTGTATCCTGTTGCCGTCGTTAAATCATCATCTTTGTACTTATTGAGATTTGTCTCCAATCTTGTGCCTTCCTGTCCACTGATGTCAATAACCTTGCTTCTAGATGCCCATATGGTTTTCCTGAGCATATTTTCGCCCGAAGCATACCTCTTTTTCAAACTATTGGCATTTTTTAGCTGTCCAGCAGCGTTGGCTGTTTCGTTCTCCCCAGTTAGCTGGTGTAAACCAGAGCTTTTGCCAATTGTAGAGGCTCTTGGCTGTGATGTAGATCTCTTTCTCAGTCCACCGTTACTTGTTAGGAATCCTAATATATTATTCGATTTTCCTGCTCTTGGAGACCCCAGATTGCTGGTGAAACTCGTCACATGCTTTAAGCCTTCTTCAAGTGTTTTTAGCCTCAGCTTTAATTTATCCTGAAATGTACTTTGCATCAGCAATGATGTAAAATGAGTTAAGTAGATCGATCGAAAGATAAAATCAGAACTCATCCATTCACCTTGAGTTGTGCTTCTGCCTTTGCTGTTCTATCAGATACAACCAACTTGTCTCGTAGTCGTTGCATCTCTGCCTGGATACGCACAACGCAAATGGATATTAACATTAACATCTCTGAAATCCTTAATAAATAACAATGTTCGACGTTGAGCTAGCCTTTCATGTCTTGGTGTTAATCCTAATTAGTACTTGTACAAATTGATAAGGAGCTGCAAAGAATGGTTGTAGGAGACAAGTACCTGCAGTAACCTTCTCTCTTCTAGCCATTTCTTCACTGGCATAACTTTGTCATTTTCATCCTTCCACTCATTAGCCACCACAGTTGCAACTCGGTTCGCTGAAACTTTAACTCTGGCTAGCTCCCTCTCCAGAGTCCTCTTTTCCTCCTGAAAGTTTAAGCTATAGCTATCAGCAATTTATCAACAGATAGCCCTATTGTATGGAAACAATGAACATATAAGCATGTCTCTAACATTTAGTTCAGAAATCTGTCGCTGATAATCACGGATTGCATTTGCTGCAGCCCCACCGGCTAGGATAGCCTCTTCAAGTTCCCTAATGGTTTGGCCGAGTTTTTCAACTTCTAAAACCTTTTGGCGATTGGTTTTCTCAAGGATCCTGTTCTCCTCCTGCAAATGGTACGTGCATACTCAACTTGGTTAATTTTCTCTCGCGGTAACATAAAAGTTCAACACATTCTCATAAGAAACATACCTGACAAATCTCAATCTGTCTCCTTAGCTCGAAGTTTTGGTTTTGAACCTCCTCAACAATCAAAGCCCTTTCAAGAGCACTTCGCAGAATTCTCTCTGCTTCTAGGAGAGCCGACTCCTTAGACTTGGTGAGTCGTTCCAAAGCCTTCTTATCTTCCAATAGCGCTGCAATCTAAACAGGCCTAGAGTGAATACCCGAGCTATCAACTAACTTTGCTCTTATGTAGAAATGATTTTGAAAGCATATCGTTACCTCGTTTTTACATATTTTTATTTCAGCCTCGAGAGGAGCAATGACAGAATCAAGAGGAATAGAGTCGGTATCTTTTTGCTCTGCATAAACCCTTCTAAGAGTTGCTTCTGCAGCGTATTGTGCAGCCAATGCATCTTTCTTCTCTCCGGTAAGCTTCTTGAGTTCAAGATTCTGCATTGGTCATGCCAGAACAAATTTAGTGTCTTTAGTCTCACAAGCTGAGCATAGGTTCATTAGGATTCATATAAAACTCAATGAACTTGCTAAGATCTCAACTTACCTTATGCTCGAGAAGATTTTCAGTGAGTCTAAGTTTTTCATCCAATTTATTGACTTCACATCTGAGCTGCAATGATAAACCAGAATAGCAAACACAAAATGAGTCCACGAAATCTTCTACTGTAAAATATCAGTCATAAACTAATTTATGAATTTGCTAGCATATCGCGGGCTCTGATACGATACATATTGAAATAAAGCGGTCATGTATCTGCTATGTAGCGAACGTGTCTGAAATTGTGAACAAATATCCGCGAAGAAAGTATATGGTACCTCTTCCACAGCTTTGTCCTTGAGGACTTCAGTTGCTTTCAAACCTTTGATTTCATCTTTTGCAATTCCCAACTCTCTGTTCTTATCTGTTATAGTTCCAATAAAGCAAGCAATCACAAAAGTTATAAGAAAGACCAATAGTCAATAATGCAAACAATCAACAATCAACTATATATGCACTATATATATACTACAGGAGCAATGGTTAAAAAGTCATGTCAAAAGTCTTGAAAACATATTGCATGTATCAGCAACCCATTATCATGCTCCAAAAGCAGAACATGCTTCAATGAAAAAGAAACAGAGAAGATGATGAACCTTTGAGCTGGTTCTGCAAACTGTTGAGTTCCAGTACAAGAGGATCAGGGTGAGCAAGAGAGACCACCTCAGCTCCAAACCCAAGTTGCTCCTCAAAACCCACCATGTTTTTTTAATGTTTCTGTTTTGGAACTTGGAAATGCAAAGATGGAACACAAGAGTAGTCCAATGGGAGCTGAATAAGATGATATAAGCAAAAGAGTTTTCATGAGAGATTATTATAAAGAAAAGAGTCCATGCCTTTAAGGAATTGACCGCAAATAGAGGATTGGTCTTCCCTTGCTGCCAAGCAAGATTGACAATTGACACACATATTATATTACATATCATTCGAGCCGGCCAAGCCGGCTTCTTTACCTCTACTCTTGACAGTAACACCCAAGATCATCCATCAAGAAACAGTAACACATTAGAATTGAAATGACTCTTATCACAAGCATTAAAGGGTTCACTAGTTTCATCACAATCTAAATTACAATGCATGGTTTATGTAAAATAAAATATTGTGGATTAGCTTAGCTTTGACCAACTCAGACACTATATATGGAGTTACTACTATGCAGACCAAGCATTGCATTGCATTGCTGAAAGAAGAAAAGAAAAGTGGTTGGAGTCATTTGTCAAAACCCTAAAGAAATGATTGATAATCTGATGAAAAAAGTGACCAATGAGAGGAAGAAAAGTGTGGGAAGTAGAAGAAGAAGCTAAGAAGTAATAATGTATAGTTCCAGCAGATCAATGATAGCTTTTGAGCGCAACACAACACAAGAGTTGATGAAAGAGAGGGATAGTAGGTGTCATTCCATTCCCTTACAATTTGATGTTAACTTCACCTAATTTCCTTTCTTAGTGCGCCACCCTTTTTTATTATCTCATTTAATACTTCTCTTCTCTTTGCATTTTCCCTCTATAAAATATTATAAAATTCATGCTACCAAATGCATCTCTAAATTTTTCTTTCTTGGTTTAATGAATATTATACATTGATCATATGTGAAATTGGAGAAATATTTTAACCAACCACTAAGTAAGGTCGCGTTATGGCGAAAATTCAGCATTATAGAGTTATGAAAGTCCGGAAATAACTCGAGCATATTCGAGTCTCTTGGGAGCAAGTGCGTGTTTTTCACGTGGCCAAGTTGCTCCATAAAGCTAGGTTGGAAAAACTAATGTAATAAATGAAGTTCGGGAGGAGGTTGATGCGTCATTTTGAAGTTCAAAAGAAAATCAAATGAAATGGGACTCATTTTGCATACAGAAGTCATGTATTAAAGATGGGTAATTATATGTCTAACACACACCAAATTTTTAAAGAACTCTAAATTAAATGCGCAATGAGCTACTAAGAGTACAACTATGAAAGGTGACCTCTTGAGAAAAAATGTTACCGCTCGAATACACTTTTGTGCAAACTCCCAAGTACAGACATCGTTTCCTCAAGATTTTAAAGGCGGTTCTCCAAGAGTTTTAAAATGATTCTCCAAAACTCACTACTCATGTGAGCACTCTCCCTACCCTGTAATTCCTCCTTTTTGTACTTGAGACACATTCTGGATGGAGTTGAATCAAGACCTCACTTGGAAATCACTTGTGAATCGATCCTAGGTGCACAAGGTTCATGTCACAACATTTTTGATTAAGCAATTACTACATCTAAAATTTGAGATTATATCGTAGAGACGCGATCTTATATTATATTATGAGTATTACTTTTTGTTGTAACTTTAAATTTATTGCTGACAATAATTAGTGGACATATTTTACAAGATAAGTATTTCAATGTGATGCTTGTGTGTTCTAATTCTGTATTTTAATGTTTGAAATTTGGTAGTATGTTAAATGATGAATTAGAGTGTTGAATTAAAATGTGAACAATTTTTATTACAAATTTCAAAGTCAATTATTTTTTATATTTAAAAGTCAATGATTTTTGTGTGAGACTTAATATATTTAACAGGTGGCCCGCATTTCACCGGTTGAGATCAGGCTGAATAAAAATAACCCAAAAAGTAAATGTTCGTTTTTTTGCCTGAACTTGACCGACTAGCTTGATTGCCAAGTGCCAACTATACCGTCAACTAAGAAACACAATGCTTTTTCAATTTTGTAAAGATTACAGATGAGTTAATTAGAATTATTATTTTCTCTTTATACCCTTATGTTTTTGTTGTAGTGAACTCAATAGGTTATATCTCTTTTCGTATAACTAATCGTATCTATAAACCATGAATACACGACATCAGAAAGTGAGAGTATCAATTCTCGACTTGAGTTTATATTAAGTTCATATACACATAAATCAATAAAATTGATGCAAAATGCAGGATATGGATATGGATTAGTCTTGAAAGACATGATTGATTGAATGGTATTGTTTTGGAGTGACTCAATTGCTAAGCGCAAAACCTTCCTTAAACCTTGGTTTTTATCATAGTGGAAGTCACTCTAAACTTATTTTGAAAATCTCATACTAAAAATTAAGACACCCATGACTCTGATCATTCGAAAATGACTTGTACATAAATCATAATTGACTTAAAGGAACAAACAACATCAATATAATATAGTATAATTTTTATCTCTTCTTTCCTTGGAAGTATAATTGTACATTTCCAGCTAATTATCTCAAATCTTCACTCAGCCATTTGGCTAATATTGGTATGGTTTTGTTTAGGCGACAAAGAGAAGGCTCCAGCCCCACCCACCCCACCAACACCCAAACTATACTTAAAATAGAGAAAGGACCCCACAAAACCCTAATAGCAACAAAATGTTCCATTTCTTTTCTTTATTATTCTATAATAATTAGGATAATTATAATATTTAATTATGATGTGCAGTTCATCATCTCTTTAATTGAATTATGAACATATTGTGATTTGAAAGTGACTTTAAGATTGAAGTGGGATCAAGCTAAGCTTTTGATGAAGAATTCTACTTATAATTGTTTTATTCTTCCCAATCCCCATGATTGAGTATGAGTAGGTAGATTAAGAATATTATTATAACATATCTCCCCTATGACTTTTCTATGTATATAAAAATCAATATTGAGAATATATTCTTAACACTTATTAGACCAAACAGTTTGAGAGTTGAGACACGAAGCTTCATCATAGTGTTGGTATTGCTGATGAAAAAAAAGAGAATGTCTCAAGTCAATTTATATGTAAAATATATTAAATACTTCAGTATTAAAATAGATGTCATGTTTTCAATTTTAAGAAAAGCTAAAGAAAACTGTTTTTAATGCAACTAAAGAGAACTTAGTTAGTGTTATTTATTTTCTCTTATATTCCTATGCACAAGTGTTGTTATAAACTTAAAGGATACTAACTAGTTTATTGTAAAGACGCTATTGATAATTCATGCATAACCAATTTCTTAAGGTGTAACAAGATAGTTGTTTGACAAAAAAATGCACGAAGCTCATTTTAGAATAGATGGAGTATATCATATTTAGTTAAAAGTAAATCACTCTCAATACATGAAAATTAATTCATAATGAGACCATTTATGACTTGGATGGTAAAAATTGGAATTCCTTTTGGTATAGCTACACTATTGAATATGTAGGCACAAATAGGGATGACAACGAGACATGTTCAGAGTTAGTTATATAAATCATATCTCCGTTCTATTTTTTTTAACCTCGTGCTTCATTGCTGATTTGTTTCCCGTCCTGTTTGGAGACGAAACTTCTTTGTTCTGTAACTCACTTTGATTTTTTATTTTTATATTATTTAATAT
>JAYMTF010001343.1:0-24025 GCA_036897485.1 Pelargonium nanum | reverse complement strand
ATTTATTTATTTTGAGATGGAGACCATACTATTATACTATTTAATTAAATTAATATTCTAAAGATTGGATGAGCACTGCTCTAAAAATTAATATTAATGTACAAATTTAAAATATAATCTTAACTCAGACAAAATATGATGAAGACCACACAATCAATAACACCAATGGACAAATTTAGAATTTAAGTAAAAGTAATGGTATAGAAATTGAAGGATATACATTAATATAGTTTAGTATGATTTTTAAAATGTAGTGCAATATGACATATTTAGTGAAAGACAAAAGAATATAAATATATTTATGATAAGGCAGTGAAAGACAATATGAAAATATATAAATTATGGAGTTTGCATGTATTATATATAAAAACGACAGTCGGAAATATTGGTTGGAAGCACATGTAAGTACTGAAATAGTGGCAAGCACCATCATTCGTGTAGTGAGATGAGAAGGGTGTGCCCATCTCCTTTAAAAATCTATCCATTTGCATATGCAGATAATATATATAAAACATGAATGCTCAATTGGCAAAACGGTACAAAGCTCGTGTTCTATACTTGAAGTCTAAAATTGAATAGAACGGTACAAAACTCGTGTTCTATACCTCATGAGGTCTCAAATTGGGCAGAGCGCCACAAAGCTCGTGTTATGTATCTGAGAGCAGATAATTGCTTTCACTATTAAAAGGTGGATCTTGCTTAGTAAGGTTTCATTTGCATCATTATATAACTCACTTTTTTCATCTTTATCCAATGCTGGACAATTTTTTGTCAGCACTTCAACACTATCTCGAATGTGTGAGCCTCACATTTCTATTTTACCGGAGGGGGATCGACACGTGCACAATCGGGTGACTCTATCTCACGTGTAGTTTTTTTCTTCTTCTTCCACGCGTGGGTCGGAGACCACAAGTGAGGCAACATAAACATACCCAAATCTATATCAAAATTAGTTATGATATCATGTGAAATTTGATAATGAACACATATAATGACTCGAGATTTAACTATTGAAACAAATATAATATATGAGCAAGAGTTTTGAGACCACAAATTTATCGATACGAATATAACTCTTTAATTGTGAATTTCTTTTTCTCTATGCACATTGATAATAAGTCCTAATCCCATTTCAAACTCTAATTTCCAAACCCAAATTCTACACTACTATTCTTTTGTTTTTAGACTACTAAATGTATATGTGTGCACACACTATAAACTAAAGCACATGCACCCAAGGCCCACTCAAGAGGAATACAAAGATATTGGGAAGATGCCCCTATTTTATACAAAGAGCAAGCTTAGGAAGAGATAATTACTAGTTTAAACTAAACAAGATTATTGGTGGTAGAATATAATTTCAAAAAGGAAACAATGGTGGGTTCCCACTTGGAATTGGAAGCTATAGTGCCCTAAAACTAAATCATCAAACATATTTTAATTAAGAGAAGATAGAGGAGATGGGTCTAATTTGGCCCCCCATTCTCTCTCTAAACTTATTAGAATAGTAGTCTCTAGTCCCTCCAAACTTTTCACTCACTCTATATATATAGTTTTGTGCTCTCCATTTCACTTTGGGAAGCCAAATAAGTTTAAAAGTTACTCCTTAACTTAACTCACAACTTATTAACTTGTGTCTTCCCCCAATCACACCAACCTTGCAAAAAAGAGAAATTTAAAGCTAGCCACAATTTGCTATACACATGCCTCTCAAGTCCTCAAAACCAGAAGATCAAAGCCAAAGCTGCACAAGTACTAATAGCACTCACTCCTCATCATCATTTCCATCATCAGCAGTACTTCAAGTGCAAGCTGCAGGTTACTTGCAGCCTCCTGATCAGATGGTGTCCACTATTGTGCCACCCGCTGCGTCGCCTGCAGCTCTCAGGCTCGCGTCCTTGTATCCGATCACTCTCAAGGTCGGTTTTCGTTTTAAGTAATTTTACTTGTTTATGTACTCTCCAAAGTTTTTGTGGTCAACCTTCGTACGTTTTCATTTAAGTAATTGTACATGTTTATTAGTACGTATGCACTCTGAATCACTCTCGTCACTGATCTTCGTTCATTTTCACTTAATGGGTAATAATAAACAATGACCATATTTTCATCCCAAAATTTGTAAAACACCATTGTTCTAGAATGTTTCAACAAATTTTTTAAGTTTTGGTTTAAGCTGCTAACGGTGTTAACATTTACGTGAAACACAACATTTTTACTCATTTTCTCTATCCTTCACGATCTTCATCTTTTTTTCTTACAAATTTGTAAAATATGTATAGTACTGAATTGTTGCAATACCTAATAATTATATCCAACTAAGGAAAATTTTCTTGAATCTTGTGCTCATACTTTTCTTTACCGCCTTCAGTTTGAGGAGGTTGTTTACAAAGTCAAGCTAGTCGAGGACAAAGGTTTTTGCTGGGGCACAAAATGCCGAGAAAAGACAATTCTAAACGGAATAACCGGAATGGTCTGTCCGGGAGAGATCCTAGCAATGCTAGGCCCGTCCGGGAGTGGCAAAACCACCCTCCTCACCGCTCTCGGGGGCCGCCTCAGCAAAAACAAACTATCCGGCAAGATCACCTACAACGGGCAGCCCTTTTCGGGGTCCACGAAGCGAAGAACTGGGTTTGTCTCTCAGGACGATGTTTTGTACCCGCACCTGACCGTCACCGAGACGCTGCTTTTCACAGCCCTCCTGAGGCTCCCGAACAGCCTGAGCCGGGACGAGAAGGAGCAGCACGTGGAGCGCGTGATAGAAGAGCTCGGGCTGGGCCGGTGCCGGAACAGCATGATCGGAGGGCCGCTGTTCCGGGGAATATCGGGAGGGGAAAAGAAGAGGGTGAGTATAGGACAGGAAATGTTGATAAACCCGAGTTTGCTGTTGCTGGACGAGCCAACCTCGGGTTTAGACTCCACCACGGCTCATAAGATTTTGACCACGATTAAGAGGTTGGCTAGTGGGGGACGGACCGTGGTCACCACTATACACCAGCCGTCGAGCCGGCTCTACCATATGTTTGACAAGCTGGTTCTGCTGTCTGAGGGCTCACCGTTCTACTATGGACCAGCGTCTGCGGCTTTGGATTATTTTTCATCTATTGGTTTTCCCAGTTCCATGACTACCATCAACCCAGCTGATCTCTTGCTTGATCTTGCCAACGGTAAATTTTCATCCATCTATTTATAATAACAAGCTATAAATAGAAAGTAAAATAAAATTATTTTTGTGATTTTCTAAAATATTGATCGTCTCATGTTAGATGATGCATGTGTTTTTATATGGCATTGAACTGACGTTTGATTTAACTGCTTGATTTCATGACAGGAGTTATAGTTATTAATTAATTCAACATTTTAACTTGATGGACATCAAACTTCTTTTCGAGGAGATACATAGTTTCTACTTTCTACTCACGTGGAAAAATGATTTTCTTTTATGCAAACTCGTGCTTTAATTTCTCCACGTGAGCAAAAAGTTTGTACAAGCTAATAATGAAATTTGTGTTCATTAGGATGAAAAAGTAGGATGAAAATTATAAATACCAAATTAGGAAGAAACACATATAATTGTAATAAAATAACCCACTGGTCATCAGATAGTCGTCAGGTGTCACCTCAGCTACATAAAAAGACACGTAACATTTTATACACGTGTTAATTCGTATCCTTTAACATTTTGGCTATAACAAAGATCTTATTGAACATGTAATTTACAGGAATTGGGCCTGATTTTAGCAAGAACTCAAGTGATCATGGTGGTGAGAATACAGATGAGCAACAGCAGATCAAGTCAATGAGGGAAGCTCTGAGTTCAGCCTATGAGAAAAACATATCTACAAGATTGAAAGTTGAGCTTTGCAATTTTGATGTCAATAACTACAATTACACAAAAGATACATTTCCAAGTAATTTTCTCAATCTCCCTCGGGTTATAAATACTACTATATATATGTTTAATTTATTAATGAATTAATTAATTGTTAAATAATGTATAGGAAAAGACAAGAATTCAGAGCAGTATTGGTGCACAAGCTGGTGTTATCAGTTCAAGGTGTTGGTACAAAGAGGAGTTAGAGAAAGAAGATATGAAGCCTTCAATAGGCTCAGAATTTTCCAAGTCATCAGTGTTGCTGTTCTTGGTGGTCTCTTGTGGTTGAGAACCCCAACCTCACACATCGCTGACCGAGTGAGCACTTTTTCATTTTTTAGAGTTATATACTTTTTGGTACTATATTATTGATAGTTTTTAGTGTGTTTTCTGCACATTAAGTATACATACATAGCGACTGTTATAATTAAACTCGTGCTGACATATGTTATTACATAGTACATGCACATAGTGACTGTTAAAATGTCAACGTTTCACTGACCTTAAACTCAATAAACTCCGCTAGTTAATACTCAATCAGACAACTCATGTGGTATTTGTATACTTATTTGTGCAAGGACATTGATTGGTACAAGCAAATAATGACGTGGTTTTCATGTAATTGAGATGATGCCTCTATCTACCACTCAATTTCATTGGCATTAGGGAGCCATATTGTTTTTCTTTTTTGCAACTAGTTTCTGCCTTAGGTGTGTCTTTATCGATTTACACAAATACCAAGTGAACTAGAAACGAATTGTGAGTACACATACTCATGAGTAAACTAAAAAAACGCGACACATTATCCTATTCAATATAATATGAATGAATTACTAATAATATTACATGTTTTACAGATCGCACTACTCTTCTTCTTCTCTGTCTTTTGGGGCTTCTACCCGTTGTACAACGCCGTCTTCACATTTCCGCAAGAAAGACGGATGCTAATAAAAGAAACATCCTCAGGAATGTACCGTCTCTCCTCCTACTTCCTCGCGAAAACCGTTGGAGATCTCCCCTTGGAGCTTGCCCTCCCGACCGCCTTCGTGTTCATCATCTACTGGATGGGCGGACTCAAACCCGACCCGGCTACATTTATTTTGTCCCTCCTCGTCGTGCTCTACAATGTCCTCGTCTCTCAAAGTTTGGGCCTAGCCATTGGAGCTATCCTGATGGACATAAAGCAAGCCACAACCCTAGCATCGGTCACAACCCTTGTATTTCTGATAGCCGGAGGATACTATGTGCAACAAATCCCACCGTTCATTGTGTGGCTCAAGTACTTGAGTTACAGCTACTATTGTTACAAGCTTCTTCTCGGCGTTCAATACAACGATAATGATTATTACCAATGCGATGGCCCGGGAGGTTGGTGCAAAGTTGCGGATTTTCCCGCCGTGAAATCGATGGGACTCAATCATTTGTGGATAGATGTGGCCATTATGGCACTCATGTTGGTGGGTTATCGACTTGTTGCTTATTTGGCACTGCATCGAGTACGCCTGACTTAAAATTATTGTTATTATACACCAAGTGCATGAATCAATCGTTGAATCTCAAAAACTTAACATGCGTTGAAGCTTTGTCAAGTGCCTCCTGTGTTGATCCCGGCCCGCTTTGAAGAGCTCATTCTAATTTTACAATATTACTAAACTTAGAATCCATTATGTAATGCATAAAGAGCTAGCTAGGTATCTTTTTCTCATCTTTAATTTACTTCAACTGAGTAGAAATATGAATAAACTTTACCTAGCTAGTTTTAGCTAGCATTTCCTAATATATACCGATGTTATCTTCTGTATCATATCGTATTAATTGACACAAATATTGGATACTTTTGCTTTTTTCTTAAAATCCATCTCCTCCTATTCAATGTAATTTGAACTAGTGACTTCTCATTAAAAAAAGTTTGTCAGAAACTATTGAATCATCTCTTATATGAGACAAAAAATTCTTGAAACAAGTAACTGCTGCTTAATTATTTCTTATTAACACGTGATATTTATGCACTTATTTGTGCACTTAATCGTATGTAAACTTATACATGGTTTTAGCTACCTATAATTATAGGTGCATTATTGAACATTGATTTATAGAAGAAACAAGCTATTGGAGTAATATTTAAATTATGGAAAGTGAGGCATATCATGATATATGCATCCAATAGAGAAGAATATTATATGTATATTAATTAGTTAAAAATAGAATATAGATATGAGCACTGAGAAGCCATAACTTCTCAAGTCCACCAATTATCTATATAATCATCAGAAATAGACATCTCAGAATTCAGAAATTATATAAGACAGGATTGAGCTTTAATTTGTTTAATTTAATTTTATTATAAATTTATAATTGTGTATATATCAGTGGAGGGAAGTAGGTTCAGTTACTTTAAATCTTGTCCAGTCAAAAAGCAAATAAGACAACCAGCATCTCCATTGATGGTGCCAATCATGTGGATATGAATCAACTTCATTTTTTACAAAATTTAATAAAATATACATCATATATTAATTTAGTGAAGAACAAACATTCATTCTTTATTGTGTACTTGGTTTTTGAATTATTAATTTCATTAGTGCTATCTTAATTACATTTCCTATGCTTTAAAGTTTGCTATTCAAAATTTGGGCATGAATTTATAAAGTTGGGATTGAAAAGATCTAATGAGTACATACAATAATCAAGAGAGGTAGAGATTTCAAAATTTTACTAGCATGAAACTGTTCGATCCAATGAAATTGGTCAAAACTATTTTATGTGACTGATACTTCTCAAAAAGCGGGTCAAATTTTAAATTTATGCAAATTCAGATTTACATTGTCAACTTTATCTGGACTGCACATATAACTGATAATTTGAACTCGAGAACCTAAAATCTGATTCGTATTTTTACAGGTCTATATTAAAATAGACTCGATGAATTCTTAAATCGAGCAAGCCCAAGCATTTAAAAGTGAAATTTGAAATCCACTCAGAATCTACACGGTTACTCCTCTTCAATCTGAAAGGTGTAACTTAACTCAAAATCAGAATGTCATCTTTAACTAATTACATTGCATGTTGTTGCTAGTTAGAACTTATAATTTGAATCAAAATCTGAGGCAATTTAAAATCAAACATGGTTAAAAACTATCTAAACCAATCAATTCTTGGGTTGGATCTATTCCATAAAATGGATTAAATCGACACGAATCCACGTATTTTAGACTTAAACTTCAAAACTCAATGTATTACAATCAGAACTCTTTCTAAATCGAATTCATATTTTATTCGAAATTCGAATTGCGACGTCTGCAACTAGCTACTCATACACTAGAAGTTTCGGAACCTAATATATAATAGTGTATATAGGATGATTAATTAGGAGAAGATCCAGCAGAAGAAAGGACAGTGAGTGGACCAGATACAATCCACATTATGTGAAGAAATTAGCTTTAAAAACATAAAGAGAAAGGTAGTGGAGGCACTTGCAAACTAAGAAATGACATGAAACAAACAACAACCATGTCCCTCAATAATAATAATCAGCATCTTGAATGACGCACGGTCGTGGTGCGCCACCACGCACGCCCAAATAAAACACATTATTAAACAATCAACTCATGTATATATGGATATGATGTTTCTTTTGTAACAATAATTTTTTTTAGGGGAAAAATGTATCTTAGATTAATTCAGAGAGTCTAAAGATACAAAACTATAAATATGAGTCGGACATGAAATCCCGACCCAACTCCTAACCCCAAAAACTGAATCAGATGATCTAGCCAACTCATGAGCAACCCGATTGGCAGCTCGCTTAACATGTATGAAATCAATACTAGAGAAACTAGATGAAAGAGACTGAATATTAAAATAAATAAGACCTAAGGCACTAGGAAACCCCTCCCCTCCGGTCTTGATGGCCCTCACATCTTTTGTAACAATAATTAATATGTACTGTAACATGCAAAACATTCATCATGTAAAGGAAAAAAAAAACACTATGATTCAGTGTATAAATCTTTTGCAGATGTTGTACTGTAACTGGTGAGAAGTGGCATGGCAGCCTTAGTAACACTAACATATATAGTTGATTCTCACGTGCACCTTTACTTCGCTTTTTTATCATCACACTTGGTACTTGTTTGAAAACACAACCGACTCCAGTGTAATCATTGTCGTCTAGAAAGAAGCAGGATCTAGTCATGTCATGTTGTGTCAACTCACTCATAGACAGTTCGTATCGTGTTATTCAACTTGTTTAACAAACGGTTCGAGTTGTCAAGTTCAACAAAATACTAAACATTCAACATGATCCGTTGACACGAACTGCCACCCCTAAACCATAACACAAAAATGGAGACCCAAATTGATGGAAAACTATGGTATTGATAGTTTCAACTTGTATGACAAGTGTACAAAAATGAAATGATACAAGTCGGCCAATAGTTCCTCTTCACAAAGTGACTTCTGACTGGAAGACCAACATAATAAGCCAAACAAGTAGTCTACTGTAATCTTCAATATCAATCAATGCATTGTTTCAGCTGAATGATGAACTCAAAAGCCAAAAGTGGCAAATACATCCACTACCTACCTGCTGCTGCATAGAGAGAGAGAGAGGTGGAGCATCAGCTTTTTTCTAACTTTCCAATTTAATGGCTGTATCTATTGCATCCACAGTGTTGTTTTGCTGTCCCCAAAGCTGTGCATATCTTCCTGCCTTTGATAAGAGAACTTCATGGGGTCCTTGTTCAACCACCTTCCCATTCTCTAGAACTATTATCTGAACACAAACAATGAGCATGACAAAACAAACATTAGATAAACATGCAAGTTTATAACCACGAACATGCCATGTATTGACAGAAATCGAGCATTGATAATTTAAACTGGCTCTATCACTAAATGAGTGCACACAAAAATTGTCACAAATGACTGCACAAGTGTCCATTTTCCTTTTTTTGTTAGTTGTGCATAAATTACCAACGGTATCCTTAATACTTTCTCCGTCTCAAAATGAGTGCACTTATCTTTTTTGATTAGTTAACTATGCATGAATTAAAGACAATATCCCTATGATAACTTATGTAGAACCTCTTGAGTTCGTTACAACAAGAGCAAAGTGACACTCATTTTGG
The DNA here is from genome assembly GCA_036897485.1 of Pelargonium nanum. Classification (NCBI taxonomy): domain Eukaryota; kingdom Viridiplantae; phylum Streptophyta; class Magnoliopsida; order Geraniales; family Geraniaceae; genus Pelargonium; species Pelargonium nanum. The sequence continues at coordinate 15,025 of JAYMTF010001343.1, read as the reverse complement.
GACGGAGTCAGTATAAGTTAGTATCTTTTCAGTTATTTTACTCAAGAGTTGCTAAAAAAATCTCTTGATTCGGAATTACAGAATGGGTGGATATCCTAGATACTTAATTGATTTCTTTTATACCTTTGCTAGTCTATTGTTGTTAGCAACATCTATAATGATTGATGAATCAACAAATACCAATTGAACTTAGTCTTCCAATTAGAGTTTGTTATAAGGACAAATAGGGGTATAAGAGGAAATAACCAACTGTAACTAACTCATCCTTAATTTTCACAGAAATTGGACATTTTAAACATGTAGGTGATGATCTATTATGTAGATGTGGCATACACATAGGTGTGCAAAAGTTAAAATCCTAAAGGAACAAGAGAAGCAACATGCTTAATCGTGACATCTGAAAGGCTCTGCAAGATTTGCCGAGTGCTCACCTCATCACATTGCATGGCAGTAGTAAGTCTGTGAGCAATGAAGATTGAAGTACGATTTGTTGCTAGTGACTTCAGTGCATTCAATATCTCTGCTTCTGTTGTGCTGTCAAGTGCACTTGTAGCTTCATCACACATCCTGAGAAAACCAAATGAAATAAATATTATTGTTAAGGAATGAGAATTTAAGCGGCTTTAGGATTCAATTTTTTGTTAAGGAATGAGAATTAAGAATGGGAATGGGAATGTCCATTCACCATGTTTTGATTAGGACTTATTCATCACGATATTGGCTTTAGAATGTGAATCCATTCCCGTTGCAAAAAATTATCACGTCAGAAGCAGAGTTCATCAATACATTGGACCAATCACCGATCATATAGAAAGCAAGTAACAATTAAGGCAAGAGCAATACATTGATCGGCAAGAAGACATTTTCTTTCAATTAGAGATCACCAAAGTGTTATGATCTAATCATATGGATACATACATCATGTATATAAAAATATAGTCCAATCAAGAAGAAATATATAGTGCTTACAGGATAGCAGGTGCTTTCAAGAATGTACGAGCTAGTGCTACGCGCTGCTTCTCACCACCACTTAACTGTTAAGAAAAGTCACTTAATCGTTGAATATGCATTATGCTTGTTAAACATAATTCTAACAGACATGAGCTTTCCCACGTGCCATGTCATATGCTCTCTAAAAGTAGGAAAACTCGTGTCTGTGTCCGAGTCTGAATTTTTGCTTGCTAGCTTACCTTGAGCCCACGTTCCCCGACCACGGTAGAATATTTCTCTGGGAACTTCATGATAGTGTCATGAATAGCTGCACGTCGAGCAGCATCGTACACCTGAATGGTAAAGAAGAAAGAGAAGAGAGGGAAAAAACATAAAAGGTATCAGTCTAACAAAATAGCCCAAGCTGTTATAAAGTTAATTGAGAAATCTTTTAGATCAAATTGACATTAAAAGTACAGTGTCCATACCTCCTCGTTTGTGGCTGAAAGGCAACCATAGTGAATATTATGGAAAATGGTGTCATTGAAAAGTACCTGCTCATTAAGCATGAGTTGACTCTCATGAATATTAAAATATATTACCAAGCTAAAAATTCATAGGAAAATAAGTAAAATGAGAGGGTGATGAAGGCTCCAATTACTTACTGTATCTTGTGGTACAACACCTATAGACTTGCGTAGGCTCTCCAGTGTTATGTCCCGTATATCTTGACCATCAATTTTTATCTGTCAAGGAACAATTCCATCAACAAATTGTAGTTGAACAGGAAGTTTTAGGCAAGGAAACCTTGATGTACAATTACTTCTTGTCATTCAGACAACAAATATAAAGGCAAATACTTAGGCTACTTGGAATATTTGAAAATTGTGGGATTTTATGTAAATTTCATTTCTACTTTACAATTTAGGGGTTCAGAAAGTTTTCAGCAGTTTGTGTCCTACTTAGGTTAATTGTTGCTTATTTTAGTAAGACTAAGTTTTAGGTTCCTGGGTTGCTTCATAAAACCATGGTTATTAACGTCTTTTTCAGCTTTTGATAAATTGGAAATCGAGAGTATTAAACTATTCAAGTGTTTCCTTTCTGCTCTTCTCTGATTTCCTTCCTTCTAGTTCTTTTCTCCTGCTCTAGCCTTCTGTTCAGCCCTAAACTCTCTTTTTTCTACCTACATATCTCCAATTTCTTGTTATGGTTAGCTGAAAATATTAGACAATTATAATACTGTCAAACCCTATCTCAACATCATCTCCATCTTATTTGTTACCTTTTACTGTTTCCTAGCAGGAGTACGAAATGATTTATTTTTGTTTCAGATGTAATAAATTTCAAACAACCATGACAACCAAGTCATTTCCCAAACTATGTCGGGGTCGACTACGTGAATCCTTCAGCAAAATTTGTAGGAATTATATGCTCATATTCTCCCCCTATGCTCTATTCTATTTAATGGTATCTCCTCAGTCAAGACCACCGTTATCATGTCTTTTCTCATTATTTTTTGTATGTGCTAACTCAGGCTTACCCCACCCCTTCTAGTTTCTCATGATTGGATTCTCTCACATTCCTAAGTCCCTAATCTTCCTATGTTACACATATCCAAACCACTAAGTCCCTAATCTTATCTTCAATTGAGACTATCCCAATTCTTATTCGGATAGCCCTATTCCCAACATTGTTCTTTCTAATTTTACCACAATTTCACCTAAACATTTTGATCTTCACAACCCCCATCTTATGGTTTTGCAGCCTCTTTGGAGCTCAACATTCAATGAGGCACAATACAAAGAACCCTGAAAACTCTCTTTCACTTCAAACACCCTACACTAATCATATTTTTCTAGCATCCTCTTCAGTCTCTGTCATTTTTTGAATTATAGATTTAGGGTGCCTAAAATTATCTCTTTTGGTAATTTCCTTATCTTCTAGCATAACTGAACCATGTCTGTAATGAAAAAGGTAGAAAAATATCATTTCTTACACTTCCCGAATGAGCATCAAAAAATCTGAAGAGCAATCTAAGAATGGTTGACTTGCCTGCATATACCAATTCAGATACATCAATGATGCTGTGGAGAAACATTCTATGATAGAAGAATATGTTTCAATAGCAAGGAAGATAAAATAATATATTATGTTCTTTAGATAGAAAAATTAACTCAGTCTAGTAAGTATATATTTATTTTTTGAGAGATGGAATGGGGTATTTGTTGTGATGAAAAGGTAGGGATAATCAAAGTACATAGCTAGTTACAATAGAGATCCTTAGAAATAGTTATAGATCAACAATGAGGCTATTCAAAAAGTCTGAAAACGAAAAAGGTGTATGAAAAATAGTTCTGCAAACAGCCAAAACTGAAAAGGACGCAAAGAAACAGTCTTAAGATCCTCAACTGACAATTCTAACCCACAAAATTTCAAAAGTCTAATTCCTCTCTCCATAACCACATAATACAATAAGGGATGCTTTTCCAAGTTATGGAATTACAGGAACTGCCAAAACTCCCTTTCCAGCATGTCGATAAATCATCTCTACGTGTAAATGCAATTCCAAGGAGTCACCCAAAAGGAGAAGTGGTGTCCGCAAGATTATACACAACTAAAAGCTACACATCATAGGAACATCTACATTATTGGCTTCATGAATATTGTACAATAATGAAGCTAAAACCTCTATCCAAACTCCCGGGTTCAAATATCTATCGAAACACAAACAAAAAAATGAATACCAACATGATCTTTTGGAAAACTAAACGAGTCACAGTTGCATCCCAATATGGTTTTCTTTACAAATACACAACAGAACTCGTTCCTAATTTCTTATCACATATAAAAAAACGATCATATATTTTCGACTACATCAAGTTGGCAGCAATAAGAATTCAAATTATAATTTGATTATAATTTTTCACTTGAGTTCCTCCCTTAAAAGCATCTTGTTGAGAACCATTTTGAGAGTGGGAGAACCATATCTTACAGACATAAGTTATGAGCCTAATTAATGCATTGGCAAGTCGAACACTAAGCACACAACAATCCCTTGTTTCCATAAAGCATTTTAACATTGACATAAAGGGATAACTGAAAAAACCATGGCTAGGCAGCTAAAGGAAATAAATCATTTCATGTCGAAAAACGAAGACAGATAGCCAGGTCAAGTGAATAGCCATCTTACCACTTCCACTGGTTCCAACAATAGCCACACTTTTTCCAGCTGGTACAGCAAAAGATATCCCATCAAGTATCTTTCTTTCAGATAAATAACTGCAACATGCAAAATAAATTTGAAGCGCAAGCAATTTACAAGGAAATAAAATAATCCTAATAAGATTTAAAAAATCTGCTGTATAGTTCAATTAAATCCACCCGACAATACTTGACAATTTTAAAATATGCAATAATAATATGAATAAGCATTACAAATAATTCCATAAGTTTCAATTGAGAACATGAGCAACAACAAAGTACAGTTGAGATGGTCCAATAAGAATGTAAAAAATAACATGAAGACCTGACATTGGATATGAAGATTGTTTTCCGGACCAAAACAAAAACTAGAGAAGACTATTATTACCATGAAAGAATATTGCAACAGAAAGCAAATAAACGATAGGAAAAAAACATAGTGGTGAAGATATAAGATAGAACAAAGCAATCAACAATCAAAAGAAAAATAACTCAAAGCAATAGAATTAGTTCACCCTCTAGCTACAATACAATTGCAGACAGATGACAAGTAGCACAATGAAAACAAGAAGCAAAATTGTCAGTAAAACTGTTCAAAACCCAACCCAAAGCAGTTCACTCACTTAATGTTTGAAACCCGGCAACCTATTTTAATCCATACAAGAATAATTGTTAACAAACATAACCCATATACATCACCATATTATGTGGATAATATAGAAAACAGTTAACTACCTAAAGTGTACATTGTCGAACTCAATGCTGCCTCCATTAAACTTCAGAGGCTGTGCATCTTCTTTATCACTAATTTCAGCCCTCTCCTGATGAAAGAAAAAACTGAATGGATATATCAGGTAGAACACGAAACTAGGATATAATGAAGTACAAAAAAGAAACTATTCTTCAGGAAGAAGAGAATAGTATTCATCTAAAGAGTTAATAAAAAAGGTCGGAAATAAATTCAGGTAAAGAGAAGGCAAACATTTTTCAAGGTATTTCTCAGTTCTAAATTATAATCCAGTAAAAACAACAATATGATAACATGTTTATTCCAGGCCATATACATGAACTGAAGGATTTAGGACCAAGGAGATGAGTAAACTATAATTGTAGAAACACATAACAAAAAGAAACTTTGTGAAGCCCTTCAGATCTGAAGAGCACGATTTCTTTAGAGTTCCTTATAATTACCTCCAGCAACTGGAACATGGATTTCATGTCAACAAGGCTCTGAATGGTCTCACGATAAACACTGCCCAGGAAATTAAGAGGTAGAGACAGCTGGAAGAGAAGCCCATTTACCATAACCTGTGTGGCCAATTATACAATTTTTATGACCATCATCATTCATGACAAACAAATCTTATACCAAGTGAGTGCCAAAAGTAGTGATTTTTACCAGATCACCAACTGTCATCTCTCCATTCATGATCCCTTGAGAACACAACACCATAGCAGTTGACAGAGCTGTGCTAAATATCACATTTTGACCAAAGTTCAGAGAGGCAAGACTGCGTTGTGTCTTCAAGGCAGCATCTTCATACCCTGAAACAGAACCAAGAATCAACCAAAAAGAATCAACAAATAAATTGAAAAAATGAGAGTACATCATAAAGATCATTAAATCATATTACTGTGATCTGGAATAACAATAAGTTCAAGTCACCTAAAGATAGCTCGTGGTAAGGACACTCAATTCAAAATGTTGGTAAGATCTTGTTCAACTTTTGGGAAGCACTTTACTTGAGAGGTTCAAAGATTGTGGGGTAGAGGAGCATCCATATTTTTTACACAGAATTCTTAATACATATTTTTAATTAGCTTGCAAGCATTGGCTTCTCGACATGTTGAAGGGGTCCATTGAATTGGGTTAGCAGTTGGCAACTTTTCTTGCACAAGCATAAGCCCAATATCCCTCTTCTTTTTTTGTTTTTATGATTCTCCCTCTTGCACTTCTTTCTGTGTTATCTAATTAAATGACATGCTTCTTTGAAATGCCACATGCAACTAATGCATGAAAACAAATTAAGGAGCAAAGGCCATAATAGTCCCAAACACATTGCGTTCCATCTAAAAAGACAAAGTCAGAACTTTGACCGGTGTCAAATTTGGATGACAGAGAAATTACCCCTAGTGAAACAAGATGGGGTTGGCTTAATCAAACCATGTGAAGCACACGATACCAACATTTCATATGTGGTGAGTCATTTAAGGCCTTTACAAGTTCTTGTGGTGATGACTGATGAGACACTAACTTCAGTTGCTGACATTTTTTCAGTTATTCAAGTATATGATCTGTTCATGTTTATTAACTATACATATACAAAGAATTAGTATAATTCATAAGACTTACTCTTTAAGAACTCATCGTATTTTTCAACCTCAAAAACTTCATTGTTGAAATATTTGACTGTCTGAAAAAGTAGAGATAAAGCAAAACTAAATGAGGCCATGTCATGGAAAAAGTGCTATCAGGCATGAAGAGGGACAATAAGACATCAAACAACAAGGGAAAAGCATTCAGAAAATACGCAACACAACTCACCTCATAGTTGATAAGTGAATCAATTGCCCTTGTACTTGCATCATTATCTGCTTTATTCATAGCTTTCCTGAACTTAGTCCTCCACTGGTGAAAAAAAAAATGGAAAAGTTATGTGCAAATGTAAAAAAATATATTTTTTTTAAAATAGAAATTAAAAGAACTAAGGTGTGTGTGTGTGTGTGTGTGTGTGTGAGAGAGAGAGAGAGAGATAGAGCGAGAGAGAGAGCACCTGTGTCACAGACAATGTAAAAGCAATATATGCAGCAACTGAAAGTGATGTGATCCAAGCAAAAGGTGCTCCAAATTTGTATGCTAGTATACCTGATACCATAGATATCTGGGAGGATAATGTCAAGCTCTTGGACTTGTTAAGAAATAAGAAACTGAAGGGGAAACATCAAGTTCTAATATACTAATTAGAAATTAAAGATTAAATGCCACTAATAGCTACCATCATATTTGCAAGTGGCTAACTACAATGAATGGAAGATTCATACCTCTAAAATAGTGGGCACAACATTGAACACCATGGACGAGAGGATAAAATTTATTGCACGGCTACCACGATCAATTATTCTATTTAGTGCACCTGTTTCTCGACTATGTATAAACAACCAAGTAAGAAACAGAAGCAATAGTATGTAACTACATGAAGTAAATTATATTAGAAGGAAAACGGTTATGATGAGCACGGACATTATTATCATAAAAAAAATAATTAAAAAAATGATGTGTTACAACACGATGGTCAGATACAAATTGAAAATGTTCTTTTCTTAACTTCTGTCCAATAATCATTTTTTACTAGATAGTGCTTCAGAGACTCAGACGAGCCATGTAGGATTCATACCACGTATGAATCTAAAACGTTATTTGTTTCACTCATTCTCTTTAAGAGCATCAACTTTCATTTTAACAGATAACTTAGCTGAAGATGTGACAGGTTGTCAAAGAATTGGTTTTGAATTAATATTTCCTTCTGTGTTAATTGGAAAACCCAACTACACTGTATGCATCAGCAATGAATAATTTAAATCAAACTTATCATATAATTTGAACTACTGATATCTTACAATGGTACAGTTCCATATAAAACAAGATCCGCACTTCAACTTTAGTTTAAATATTACCATAGCCACTAACAGAAAACAGGAAAAACTTTCATTACAAATATTATTCAATAGTGAATGGAATCATCTTGGCACGATGATAAGTCATTACTAACTATAAAACTTACAAGCATAAAGCAATCTGTAGGAGTGTCAAAGCTTCACCCTTAAATGTTTTACATAAATATACACTATACTGTACAAACAGGACTAATACTGAGAATAAAATCCTGCAGAGAAGGCATCTAGAAAAAATACCTTAGATGATAACGAAGGTCGAGAACATGCAAATGTGAAAAGACCTGCAAAACTACATAAGTCAAGTGGATGGAATAAGGATGTAAACCAGCTGAAAGTCATCCAGACATCTAATAGGTAGATTAGATAGAAAGGATGTGCGAGAATGATGCAGAAAAAGATGTTGGATTTAATACTAGCAAGGGTTGTAACAGAATAGTCATGTATATATAGAAGTATTTCTAGTCTTAGAAGATGCCACTATACATACAGTTGGTAAATTTTATCATACCTTCCGAGACACTGAACGAATAGTTCGCAATGCCACCTTAGAAAACACGGCAGTCCGCAATTCTGCCATAATGATCAAATGAAATTAGATGAACAATTGATGTAACCTTATTTTTTGGCGCAATAAAACAGTAACAAAACAAAAGTGGAGAATACTAGCATCCATATGCAGTTGATTAAAGTAATTGGAATGAATAAGCAATTAACCTAATTTGTGAAGTACCATTAAAAGCAGCAGCGCCTGTGCGTGCAATCCCATATCCAATCAAAACAGCAGCCGGAGTTGCGAAAAGAGCTAATGTAGCGGAATTTGCAGTAGTGAAGGAAGCAAGAGAGGTAGCATTGCCAGTTGCAGTAGTTAACCAATCAACAGCAAGCTTGAATAGGAAAGGCACCTGAACATTTAGAACCTGAAGAGAGCACACAAAATGAAAATGGCGAAACAAATTTACAACCGAGTAAAGTGAACCAAACAGAAAAGCATTTAGAACCTGAAGATAGCTTAGAAAATGAAAATGTTGAAACAAATTTACAGCCAAATCAAGTGAACCAAACAGAAAATTTCAGGATTTGACCTTGGCGCCAATCAAGAATCCCAAAGCAGTGATGACTCGTAAACGAAATTCAAAATTATCTTTCATCCACAAGTAACTAGCAAGAGTGCGAAGAATCTTCATGTCCGCAACATGTTCCTTGGAAGAAGCAGCAGAAGAAGGTGGTTTCGAAACTGATGAACTCTGTTCTGGACTCGGAGAAGCTCCGCTTGAGGCTGTGGAGGTCGAAAACAACAATCGGCCATTCTGCATAGCCTTCTAGTAACGATTCACAACAAAATTTCCAAATCAATGACTGAACAGTAAACGAATCCGAAACAAGAACAACAACAAGGTTTCATCGAAGAACAAACCGGTACGTGACGAGAAGGCGATGCAGAGGAAGATGAATCCGACAGGAAGGCATTGAGATTGGGAACAATTCGACTCCGATTCCGATTCCGATTCCGGCTCCGATTACTGGTAATGGCTGAGAATTCTACATAGCTATTGCTTCGGAATCTTCTAGAAATTATGCGATTATAGCTGTTGCATCTGCAGGTGTTGCTGCGAACTGACTGGAGGATCATCTCTCCAGCTTTGTAGCACCTCCTCGACGCGCTACTCATTTTTATTTCCTCTTCTCTATCTAGCGCTCAACGACGCATATAATATTATAGTTCTCTTCTAGTTATACATTTTGACTTGGAAAATAACCCTAGCATTTAATTTTTCTGATTTATATATTTTGGACAAGCATCAATAAAAGGAGGAGGAGGAAGAAGAAGAAGAGAGGAATAGTGAAAAATGTCCCCAATTTATTTTTCGTTTTTTGCTTTTTGCAAAATGACAAAAACTCAACTTTTTATGGTTTTTTATGAAGATTATTTGTATTGATTGAGAGATTTAAATTTTGTTCGCTATAGTTTGAGATGGAAGAACACACTTCTGGTGGGTAACCAGTGTTAGTGCACGACAATAAAATCTCTACAAGTGAATCAATCAGATCTCATCAAATTTTGAAGTATTTTATTTATACTCATAGCGAGTGATGATGCAATCTTTAATTTATGTTGAATGATAACGATGTGTTCGCATCTTTAAAATCGTGTCTCCTTTGATGTAAGTGGGGAAAGTGTCAACATAGTTGTCGAAAGTGGGCGTGCTGACCAACCGCCTTCTTGTTTGACGTGGGATCCAGTGTACTTTATTCGTGCGATATAAGTTGTTCTCATGTCTTATGGACGCCTACTTCATTTGTGTAACACATCGTGGGGCTTTTGAATTGGAGACCATGGCTAGAGTGCTATGGGGTTCACAATAGTTTACTTGGATGAATATAGATCACCACATGCCGTGTAGTGCAAGAGACCACACGTCGTGTGGCATGTCCTTCGTGTTATGTCATATGAAGGATAATGGGTTCCCACGCCGTGTAGCTCTTATGCTACACATCATGTCTTTACCCTTTGATTATTTGATTGGTTTATTGACATAACGGCTGAAATCTTCAAATTTACAGTTTTTTATTTATTATCCTAACAAAAACATTGTCGCACATAATAAGGTGAGTTGTTATAATCTTCTGTTTTTTAAGGTAACATGGTAAATTGAAATCTTGTAAGAGGGAAAGAAATCATGAAAAATTGGTACAAATTTATGCTTCAAACTAGTCCATGTCACAAAAAGACAGAACAAAATGGGAGGAGTTGCGTAGTAGTATCCTTATCTTATTTCTTTGATTCTTTCTCCACCACACCATACATATACACCTTAGGATCATTCAATAAATTGACTTAACCATAACCATAACCAAAACAACACTACACACTACAAAGAACACAATGGTAGCAGCTACAAGCTGTTTCTATTATGCAGCACCTAGTACTGCGCTACGCAAAACGAATCATCTACGCCAGAATCAGCTGCGCCTAGGAATTTTCGGAAACAACGCAACGACGAGAAAGCCTAGAAATGGACTAGTAATGTGCAGCAATGAGAGCACTGATAGTGAGAGTGAAGATGGATGGGGAATTCAGGATTTTATAGGGGGAGATTTGGCTAAATTCGACTTGGGAAAATGGTTGTCGGATGTGGAAGAGCACAAGTCGTTGGCCATTTACACCCCGCACGAGGGAGGCTACGAGGGCAGGTACTTCACCCGTCTCAGGTATCAGGGATACTATTTTCTTGATCTCTCGGCTCGGGGCCTGGGAGATCCTGAGACCACTCTCACCAAAGTCCACCCAGTCTGCCCGGTATGTACTAGTACTAACAATTTGTGTGTGCGTGTCGTGTTAGTGTTGTATTGATTGCGTCTATATGTGCCATTACAAACTGTGCATAAGCTAATTTTGTTGACACGACATAACACGTTTCACACGACAAGATCAACAGTTATGACATGTCACGCCCCATCACGATTGACAACTTGCTTTAGTTTCTTTAATTATTATTGGTGTCTTTATCTTGATCAGGCACACGTTGGGAAGCAACCAATAGCTAGATGGTATTTTCCACCAGAGGTTGATTTTAGGCTCTCAGTACTGCCTCCTAATGCCAAAGGACTCATAGTTTGGGTGATTGAAGCCAAGGTCACTAACCTCGAACTCTTTTGAATAAGAATTTTTGTTCAGAAACGAGAATCTCAGTCGCAATGTTTTTTGAGACAATTTAATCCAATCACTACCTTAGTTCAGTATATAACACGGTTACTCATCGGTTCACAAATTGCAACAGGTTCTCTCAAAAGCGGAATTGCAGTTTCTTGCTATACTTCCCGAGCTCCGTCCTAAAGTGAGAGTCATTGCCGAGTGTGGAAACTGGTAGGTTTCAAGATAACAATAACTCGTTTGTTAGGATATATGCATTTTTGGTTCGATCTGTTCAGCCTCGCGGCCTGCATTGTCAGATATAAAGTTGTACGTACCAATAACTCGTGTTATTGATTATGATATAGGCGAAAAGTGGTGTGGAGGCCACTGAAAGAAGCTGCAGGACTAACAGAAGGAGCATTGAGCAACTAGCTTCAACAATTGTTTTAAGGCTTTGGTCTCTGCTGTATAAACAAACACTGTCCCAGATGCAAAACTATAAATTCTTAAAGCATAGTGATTTTATTTTGACTCTACAATTACAAGATATGGGCTATATATTTGTTTTTCTGTGGGATGTGAAGGTTGATGGGCTCGCAATTGATAGTTTCGATGTCAAGATCTCGTGAAATTGATTAACTTCATTTTTCTTCGAGTTTACTTCATAATACGGGTTGCAGGTTCGGGCCTGCATTGCCGGGTATAGTTATGGCAAAATCATTGTGATTCTACTCGAAATGCATGTTGGTTTTAACGAAGTGAACCAAGTGAGGATACATTATCGATCATTTTATAAGTTTCCCAAGCTTGTGTTTTGTTAAGTGACACTCGTTTTGAAACCGAAGAAGTATCTGTAAGATCCAGATAGAGATGAAATGCCATGATACTAATTCAGAAAAACAGCTCTACATATTAACTTCTTGTAACTAACCTCAATGTTAAGTATCATCTTTACTTCTAACTTACATTCAATCTTAACCAACTTCACTGCTACTCAATATGAAAAGAATAGGAGAGAGGGAAAAAAAGGCCTAGGTCTCGAGGGAACGTAAAAATGTTTTACACTTGTGCCTCTTTCGGTGCTGCAAAGGGCAAGAAAGTCTCCCACCATCCGGATTCATACTTTGGGTAGGGCGCAACCCATTTGTCCGGCTTCTCAAACTTTATAACGGTAGGATTCGAGGCTAATGCTTCTTCTAAAGTTTCAGCTTCGTAGCTATCTGATAAAACTCGGTCCAGTCTCAACTTCATAAACCTGCCAATACATTATAGGGGAAAATATACGTAAGCAATTTCAAATTCTCGTGTAATAGAAGTAAATGTCGCGAAATCTGACCCCCCCCCCCCTGTTTATATTCTTTACGAAGAAGCAAAATAAACGTCTACTTTGAACAAAACCACCTTAAGATTTAGATATCATTTTGTCCACGATAGGTTTCAATCGGTCTGGATTACCACCAATACATGAGCCTTCTGATAAACAGTTAATAGGCTCAATCCTTTGCAGTTTAAGGGGTTGGAGGTCATGGATTCAATGATTATTGTGGGAGAGGGAAAGGCTCATGCCCAGCCTTTTGAATCCGACATATCTCTCAAAGCTTTATCTAATTCACGAACTTAGAAATAGGATAACAACAAGAACAACCAAGCCATTTCTCAAACAAAATTGGAGTTGGCTACACGAATCCTTTAACAAAGGTCTTTGGAATCTTCCACTCGGATACTTCTCCCCCTTCCGAAGTAACATCTACTCCTAGGAACTCTACAAAGTGGGGAAGTAAGCATAAAATTGTGTTCTATTGAGATTCTCTTTCAAATAGCTAGCACGCTAAAAATCTCAGAGCCATCTAACTAAATATTATTGTCATGTATACCAAGTTTGCTAGTTCCCATTCACTTAACTTCACTGTGTAAAATAGTTTGAAATGTTTAAATTACTCATGTTCCTAAAATAGTTACCAAAAGAGTGTTACACCATGATCTTCAGAATATGTAACAAACACACAAGCACTTAAGATCCAGTGAGATACTAAGTTGTAAACTTACGTGATCCAGGAGCGATTAGTAGAGACCAGAGCAACAGCAGGTCTGCCTAGTCTCTTGGTGATGTTTGGAAATTTGTCCAAGAACTTGGGCTCAATCACAAGCCAGAAGTCCTGTTCTTTGTTGCGCTCACTATAGAGACGGCGCCGCTCAAACAATTGCTCCTGGAAATGCTCCTCCTCGTCCAGCATGAATTTCGCGTTGGCAACAACAAAATAGTACTTGTTAGCTTGTTCCTGCATAGAGTTCAGTCTCTTAGACAATAATTGAAAAAAGTTGCAATAAGATAGTGTTTGGATTAGAACTTTTGTTCCCAAATGGAATTCCAAATATTGTAATTCAAATATGAAAACAAGAATCTCATTACCATTTCAATTTTTTATTCTCATTTCTGAACAAATTCCTAATACAAACACAACCTAAGACTTTGGAATATTCTCATTTCCATTCTCATTCCAGAAATATTAATAATCCAAACGCACAAACAAATTAACTTACTATGTTTGGGAAGTGATATACAAATACATATTCATTTGAAATTACATAACAGATCTCCAACTATGCGCAAAGATCAACAAGACAAAAAGAAATAATTGCAATGCCAAACAGCACAAATAATCTCTAATTTGTTCAAATTTTCGCACAATATTCATAAAAATTGCTGGACAAGAGAACGAGCTCATGCAATTGGAGAGAATAGACGAACCTTATCGGCCGGATCGGAGGAGCTGAGCTTATCGGAAGAGTCAACAGCGGCAACGGCGGTTTTGAAGGCGGAAGTGAGACGATGCGGCGGCGAGAAGAAGGTGCAATTGCTACGCAGAGACGAGGACTGAAACCGGAGCGCCGGTGCTCGGGGAAAAGCTGCCGGAGCGGCGGTGGCCACCATGGAGACGGCGGAGGAAGATCCCATAGCTGAAGCTAGCATTTAACAAAGAGCACTTGCTCTGTATCGCTATATCTTGTTGAGCAACACTGATACTGAACAGTGAAGAATAGCGAGCGAGCCTTATCTATTTATGTAAAGGATGCGAATTGCGAAGCAGTAGTTTTGTAATATGCCCACCGTTTTTTATTTAGTTTCTACTACAGTGACGCACGCGAGTCCAGCTGCTTCCTATTTTGCTACTCGGTCTCGGCAATTCTCTTATCCAATTAAGCATTTGTGATTGGCGGCTTGTTTTTTTTGGTTTTGTAATTACGGTAAACAATTGAAGGATATGCGGTAATCTAGCCGTGCCAAGTTTGGTTTTATAACAAGATTAACGTTAAATTCCTCAATTTGGTCAATCTCATTCATAAACTTTTATTAAATTTAAAATAGTTCATAAATTTTAGAATATGGATTCAAAATAGTGTTGTAAATTGATACTACTTGAAATTTTAGGATATATTAAATAAGGGCAAATTCCATATTACTACCTATTATGATGTCCTAAAACACATGACTACACTTTTTAATTTCCATAACATTCTACTACCCACATCTAATGTTCCAAAACACATGACTACACTTTTTAGTTTCCATAACATTTTACTACT
>JAYMTF010001342.1:0-24034 GCA_036897485.1 Pelargonium nanum | reverse complement strand
ATTCTTCTCCTCCTTGGATTTACCGTAGTCTTGGATCGCCTTGATGTGCTCTTGGGTCTTGCCGTACGCCTCCTCCCAATCCTTCTTCACCTTCTCAAATGCTTCCACGACTTCGTCCATTGTTTGGTAATGGTTGCTGAGGAAACGAAACGAAGAAGAAAACTTCAAATGGAATCATGATATTGAGTGAAGAGAATTAACAATTCGATTAAGGAAACACTGAAGGTTAACTCTTGGCTCTCATCTAATGAATTTATGGAATCATCTCAGCCAAAAATCCAAACATAAATGTGATGTCAACCATATGAGAACTTATTCTAAAACACCAGCAGCTTAACAAATGATACTACCCCCAAAACTTAACCATCCTATCTTTGTGAAGCTAAACAGAGTACTTGAAATAAATAGGGAAAATTAGTTGAACTTTTCTTTCAGAACAAACAAATCAGAATTCAGAACCAATCACGACAACTGATCCGGTTCTTTCATTCTTTGAAAGCTTAAATTAAACACTTGTATCAATTTTTCATATCCCAAACATGACAGATACAATCTAACACTTGTACCAATTCAATCTAACATGAGTACATGACAAACACTTGTATCAATTCAATCTAACAATACAAATAATTAAATGATTTGAAACTCAAAACCTATCATGACAGATACAATCACAAACATGGTTTTGAGCATTGAAATGTATCTTTCAAGATAGAATTGAAATGAAACGAACTAAACCAGTGCATATAGCAGCCAACTACTAAATTGAAATGACATTATTTAATAACAATTACAGCACATAAAGCAGCTACTAGTTGAATTTGTAGTTTAGTTACTTGTCCTCTGAAGTGCATGGACTGGTAACAGGGTTCTATCATTAATAGAAAACATTATCAAGAAATGTAACAGAAAGAAAAATCACAAGGATTATATGGCCAAATATTTAGATAACTACACATGAAAATGGCAATTATTGTTGAAGATCAAGAAGAAGAATACACTATTCTTAACAATAACATATCTTGCATTGAACAAGCAATCCAACTATCATACACAATGAGAGTTTATACAGCTCACCCAATTATGGAGGATAGATAGATTCAAAACCCAAAGTGAACCAGTGCCTCACAAAGGATTAAGAACAAAATAAATTATTTTTTACCCATACCTACAATACTCATGTCAAAAATCAGATCCACCAAAGAGTTGATGTGTTGGTTTTGCTTCCCTTTCCTACAAAACAAACACAACGGCAACCCAGTTGATGTCTTCTCTCAACTCCAACCATCACATGCGGAAGCGATTCGGCTGATCAAATTAAACTCAAATTAACAAATGAAACTGTTACAAACTACCCAAATTTTCAATAAATATCCATGGTCACTAACCACCATCATCAAGCAACCACCGTGAGTGAGAGAGATGAGCTTTCGATGGCGAATGTTGGCGACGAAAGAGGCTTGTGGCGGATGCGGTAGACTTCCCGGAGGCTGCCGGAATTAGACACAGCGGCGGCGGAGGTATCTCTTTTGCCTGATGGTGTTTAGTTTGGGAAGTTTCAGATGTTTTATTTTAGTTAGGTTATATTAGTGGTGTGGTTAAGTTTTTTTTTTTTTTAAATCAGTGGTGTGGTTAAGTTAGTACACTGCTACAAAGTACAAACCACACTGCGCCGTGTATCGGCGTCGCCCCCGGCCTCCGCCTCTGTCTCCGCCGTCTCGTGAACGTCGCAGAGATAGTTTTGGAGAAGAAAATGAGGGGACGAAGATTGGTGGAGTGGGCGGTGAGAGAGAGCCACTTGGGAGGATTGCCGAGGAAGATGGTGATCGCGGCGGCCGGAGCATTCGCCAAGACCGTCACTACTCTCCTCAACTCCACCACCGTTCACAACGCCGATACTCTCACTGACCTCGTCCGTTCACGCCCTCCCGGCGTTCCTCTCATCACCGTCAGCAATCACATGTCCACGTTTGTTTCTCTCTCTCTCTCTAGCTAATTGATTTCTAGGTTTGCACTGTTTGATTTGATTTGATTTGATCGATTGCTGCTTTATTTTGTTCATCATTTGTCTTCGATTTGAAGATTGCATATAATTTTACTACATTTGTTGGTTTTAGTTGATGGATTTATGTATCGGCTTTGAATTGATGTGAAATTGTTTGTAATGTGTGTGTTGTTGAGCAACTGATTGATCTAATAGCTTAAAGTTTAAGTTGTAAGAGTCCAAAATCAATTGATTACAATAAACACTATATACATTGTGTTACTGTAGCGTTTGGAGTAGAAATTTTGTCTAGAGAATCGGAATGGGAACGAGGCTCTCATTGTTCATGTTTGAATTAAGATTTTTTGGTAGTGAGAATATCTCTCCCGTTCCAAAAATTTAATCCAAACGCTAGCTTCATTCCAATTAACTAGCTGGTATGGATTTGACTATGCAATGAATAAGTTACATAATGAAGCATATTCAGTGAATATTATTATTATTATCATTAAGTTGTGTTTATGTAAGCTCTACACATCTCTATTATCACCTGAATTTTAGTTTTATTGTATCATTCTATGAATCATGTGAGGACAACCCGATGTTATTGACAGATGTGATGCATTTTAAAGTTATAATTGATGGTTGATCTATGAGATTATAGTCTTTATTCGCACTCGAACTTCAACTCTTACAATCTATAAATGTTTTTGACATGTTTTTGGAACAATTCTATTAGATTGGATGACCCACTTATGTGGGGCTTCAAGGGCTTTCCCACATCAGATGCAAAATTGGCTCGATGGGTACTAGCTGCAGAAGACATATGCTTTAAAAATTCAGTGCTTTCTTATTTTTTTCGAATTGGTAAGTGAACTCTCAATGCTTCTTCAGTGGCAACGAACTCACCACTCTCAAAATTCGTGACTGAACTTTTGAATAGCTTTATGCATGTATTGCTAGCTTAGGCTTGAATGTGGGTTAAAGTGAACTTGATATAAAAGGATTAAATTTATTTTACAATTTATTGAGCTGCTTGTGCCCGGAAGGTTAAGCAATATTTTATGTTAGAGTCTCCATGATAAACTTACCCGGTGATGATGTGTGTGTTTATACATTCAACATTACCATGAGCTATATCGTAAATAAAATAGTGGGGTGATGAAATGTATGGATATTTGCCTCCCTTCCTCTCCAGTCTAATTTTCTTCTATTCAGCAACATAAAATAGATGAATATCTAATTTTACTGGAATATGGAAAATTTATGAATGAACATGCAAGTGTTTAACTTTCTGCTTCACACAACCAGCCCTGAAAGCAGCTCCATATATCTTTTCGTCATTATTAATATCATGCTCTTTAATATGTTGTTTCCCTCTTAATTGTTGTGGATCTTGTGCAGGTAAATGCATACCAATTACAAGGGGAGCTGGGATTTATCAAGAACACATGGATGAAGCTCTAGAGCGCTTAAGTGACGGAGGATGGGTATTTATTCAATTACCATTTTTATTAAAATTGGATGCTCTTCTTAATAGATTCTTGGAAGCACTTCTACGTGTTGCTTATTATGGTCTATTAATGCATTGCTCTATACACCCATTATATGTGTTTTGTCATCTAGATTAGTTTGTAAGCCTAATTCCAATGATGCATGGTCAATTTTGGGATAGCATAAAAATGTAAAGTTTGAGTTAGTGATAGTCATGGTCAATTGAGTGATGTGGTTTTTCGTAAATTTTTCTTCACATTTCATCACAACAATTGCCATGATTTACCATTTTCCATCAATACGTATCGTCAACAGGTGTCACAGTTCTAAAAGATATCTTCAGCTGTCCTATAAAGATGCCTATAACTGAAACATGTGGAAATCACATTTCTAGTTCTTCTGATATTTCTTTTTATTTGATCCCAACATGCAGCTGCACACGTTTCCAGAAGGAAAAGTTTTCCAAGAAAATCGTCCTATAGGCCGACTAAAATGGGGAACTGCCAGTCTCATTGATCGTGCCCCTGTAACTCCAATAGTTTTGCCGATTGTCCACAATGGTTTTCAAGAGGTTATTTTCCTACTAATTTTAAGTTCTCAGCTAAATGTTCCTACGATTGTTAGATTTGTTGGGTGAAAACTGAAATGGTCCTTAAACTGGTTTATGGGTGGGTTTGGACTTGAGCATCATCATCTTACTCCCATTTCATTTTGCATAATTTTGAACTTACAGCTGGTAAAAAGTGTAGCAGGTCATTTATCTGATTGTCTTTTGGTACATAAACCGTTTATATACCAAAAGACAATCAGGAACCAGCGAATTAAGTAGTTTTCTAGTTGCTTATTATCATTACCTTAGACATTCATGGTCTGACATTTTGTGCTATAGCTGATGACAAATATATTAGATACCTAAACATGTGTAGGCTGTAGCATTACTTAATATCTTGGACATGTTTTTGTTCACACAAAATCCTAGTTCATATGTAAAAGAATAAATAGTGGAAACTAATATTATTTCCAAGCATTCAAATAGAAATTTTGTGAATATTGCTGATTTGATTCGATTATACATGGCATATATGTTCATTTGACTTCATTTCTTTCTCTCCTGTTTTCATCATCTCCAGGTAATGCCCGAGAAATTTTTCTTTGGCAGAAGGCCTCCTTTTCCATTATTTAACAAGAAGATTAGCATATTTGTCGGTCAACCTATAGAATTTGACCTTCCTGAAATGAGGCGAACTGCTATTTCTATGTCACACAGTTTACTACCTCGTACGGAAGGATGGCCTGTCTCCCATCACGGGCTGGATGAGGCAGCGCAAAGATGCTTATATGCTAATATTTCGAAAGAGATTGAAATTGCCTTGGAGAGCTTACGGATTGTTGACTATCTAAATACAAACATCCTAAAGCAGTAAAACGTTTGGCCTGTGCATATCTGTTGTTAACCATGTTTAGTAACAGGTAAATATTCTAACTATCCCAGAATTTTTTTCTCTACTAGGTTAGGGTATGTAGTAGATTTAGTTAAATTGATATCCTTAAAGAACAGTGCACTATTTTTCACATGCTGCTTTTGCAATATAGAAATGCCCATTTTAATCAGAAATTTTGTTGGATTTGCATGATCTGGAATGTATTATCAGTAATGCAAAGTTGCAATTTGCAAAAAAAATCTAGGGATGTAATTTTGGAAATACAGTACTTCTTCCTTGACTTAGTCTGGACCTAATCTGGATTGGTCCTTGTCCGGTCCGGTCTAAAATTCTAGGATGTCTTACCATATGTATGGTAGCTCAAAATTTTGGACTAAGGATGCTGTCGGAAAGATGATTTTTTGCTAGTAGAGCTGACAATTCGAGTTTTTTGGTGTTTAAAACACCTAACCCGAACCCAACTCACAAAAGGTACGAGTTCATGTGGCTTGCAGGTTTTACATAGAAAATGTGAGGGTGGATGTGGGTTTTGATTCACAATCTCTCAATAACAAATCCCACCTTCAAAAGTCAAATGTGACCCGAACCTGTAAAATGTGGATCAAATTTTGGGTGTACGCGAGTTCGGATTCGAGTTGACATCTCTATATGATAGTAACTGCTATTATGTGCTAAAGCCTATTTAGAGAGCAAAAAATGTTTTAGCTTTGGCTTTGATTTTTATGTGAATTGTTAAATTTGTTGCCAGGTTGTGAGGGTCAGTCTTTGTTATTCACCTGATATTTAAGGCTAATTAATTTGCATTAATTTATAGCAGAGACATTGAATGATAGGTGAGAAGAAAAATGTGATGTCTCCTGTAAGCATGAAATGATCTGAAACATTCAATTACTGCCTCTGATATCTGGTTCTCATTCATTGCATTGTGTCCAATATTTTTATGGTAATGTGTAGTAGAAAAGGTTTGAGACTTGAGAGGTCTAATTGAATTGGAGTTGTTGATATTGGTGTTGCTGTTAAGACTAGTGGTTGACTTCAATGTGCTGTGCTTGTGGCCTTTGAATGAGATTTAAGCACTCTTTTAATCATATTGTGTGTATTTTGAGCTCTAGTCATAAGCGTACGTGTTCTTATCAGACTATTTTTTGTCAGTTCTAACGGGTAGCCAACACTCAACCTGTGAATTTTCTACTCAAAACCATGTCATTGACCTGACATGCAATCCAAAACCCACATCTTATGTGGGTTGGGTTCGTGTTTAGGGTTTTCAACCCAACTTCTAAAAAACTCTACCTGAAACCCGAACTACGAGCTCTAGTCTATGGGCATGGAGTTTAAAATTATTTCAATTAAGGCGTTGCGCCCTCAGACTCCTACTAGTGACAATATGGTTAATGGTTCATCATGTTAACAAATTAAGCTCCATATACTCAATGAGAGCTGACAATTTGTATGTTTGTGTCACGATGTAACTTGTTCTTGTGTTACAGGATCCAACACGAACACGACACGTTTAACACAATAACTAAATAGACCGTTTTGACATGACACGATAGACAAAAATACGACCCTAATACATTCCGCACAATCGAACTAACATGTTTAACACAACATTATCCAACACGCTAGGCACGACACAACTCAGCACCTTTAGCGTGTTCTTATGCTTAATTTACAATTATACATGTAAGTGTGCATATTGTTGTACGTGCATGTTTTGAAAATCTAACACAAACACGACATGACTACAAATTATTTAATTTAAAATTTACTTATTTTGTGTTGTGTTTGTGTCGTGTGTCGTGTTACAATATGAATTGTCAGCAATATCCTTAACAATGCTTCAATCTCAAGACGTGTTTTGAGAGTGTTGCTTAGCTTTAGAGTCATGCCCCAAAAAGCGTTGGTCATTTTGGCAAGGGAATGAGCAAAAGTGGAATAGTAGAGCCACTGAAAGGGCCATAACTATACTCTCTTTGATCACACATTGTTATTGTTATTATTGTCGTTAGTTTAGCATTTTATATTGATAACTATAGATTACTTATTGATACTAATGCAAGTTTGGTTCCATATCCGAACCCATTCAAACTGAAATGGTCTAATTTGTTTACACACATAACTTGGAGATGACAATTCAAAAATTAGGGGGTTGATAAGGCTTAACTTGACCCCAAAGGGGTGAGTGGTGCGGATTTTTGGGTCGGGTTTCCGGGTTTTGCATGTAAAATGTATGTGTGACGATTCGTGTTTGCGGGTTGTGGTAGAAGTTTAGTATAATGTTAAATGAGTCAACTCTAATCCGAACCAATTACTACTATTAAATAATTTGAATTGCACGATCTGACTTATCGTGACCACGTGTATTTGACTTATTCATACATTTCTTCTTAAATATGTGAATCAATAAACAAGTTTGACACGAATAAAATCACAATTATTAACCGAATTGAGTTAATCAACGTAAGTTAAATACAAATCTAGTTAAATATGTGTTATGTCACGACTCATGACTCGAACCCACTAAAGTGCTCGATCATGTTCAAGTTAGAAAATTGATTGAAATTATTTTATGCAACTCAAGCCCGCAAAAATTATACTATTAACTTTTTCGTTTATGTAGTTAGAGGGAAGTTTTGTTGAGTGAAATTAGTTAAACAAGCAATCATGGTAAGAGGATGTTTTAAGTTACAATCATTTGTTGTGGAGTCCGAAAAATGCTTGTACTAACGAACAAATAATTGAATGCAGTTGGTTTGGTTTGGTTGCTTTTACGCAAGATTGGTGTTATTTACTTTAATGCCACTGGGACAGACACAGCCCTCCCAACTTTCTCATGCTTCTCTTTAATGACACACTCATACACACCTCTTTGGCTTGCCCTCTTCTCATTGTTTTGGTTTCATTGATTCATTTATTCTCTTTCACAATTACATGTAAAATGTTAAAGGGACATCCACATTTTGATACAAGAATTTCAACAAAATATATACATAAACCTACTTATTAAACATTGCACAAAAAGATTCAAGGTACTAAACTCTAATAATGTTTATAAAAACATTCGTTACGTTATTAACTATGTCGAATGACAAACTGACACGTGACGTCTGAGTGTCATCTCAACATTTGAGAAAGCCAAATTTGAATTCACGACCGCATTCCTATGTATCGCGTCCTATTCCGTCCATGCACTCAAAGACATTTAGAGAAGTGACTCACCTCCAAGAATAGTCTCCTACCTCTCTAAGGGGCTGGTTTGATCATAAGTAGAACTTCCTAAGGGCATCCAAGGCACTCTGTCTCGCTAGGACACTAGAACTTTATCTGAAGCGGTATGGGCTCGTTGGGAGCAGGAGCTCCACTCCACCCTGCGGTGCTTGAAGTGCACACGAGGGTTGGTGCGTCTAGGATGTAAGGACTCAAGCACTCAAGCGGGGTATGAAGGGAAACCTTTTTCGTGAACAATCAATCACACGATGTCATACGAAAACCTGGTTACTTTTGTAAGCATAAATACTCATCCTTGCTAAGAGGTGTGATCTCTTTTGTTCATATTGAGAGGTTCTCTCCCTACAACTTATTCTAGAACTCTTCCTAACGATGTGTTGTTCAAATTTCCTTAGAGTACATTCTTATTATCGCGTCAGAAGCAATTTCTGTCAAACACCTTAATTTGTGCAGGCTCCATGAACCAGGACCAAGGATTTGATCCCTCAACTACGTCCTCCAAGACCCTAGACTTGAAGCCCTAAGCCTCTAGACGTATACATATCACAAACATCTCAAACTTGTGGATAAAAATATCATCCTAGAGTGTTTAACTTGACCAAAAGCAAACAATCGCCTCTGGTATACTTACATGGCAGCTCCATATCTTCAGTTTTATCTAATATAAAGAGTAACATGTCAAATTTTTGTTGACATACTTTTGGACTGAGCATTGATGACTAGTCAAAATTAGTTAACAATTTGTCAATGTCAGTTAAAACAATAAACACCAATCAATGCTCAGTCCAAAACTACATCAACAAAAAAAGTTGAATATATGATATGGTTAGTATCACTCAAACTTGGTCAATGACAAGTCAAAGTCGGTTATAGACAACAAACATCAACGAGTTCTTACTTAAAAACAATATCAACCAAAAAAAATTGAAAACAAGAGTTAGTTACTGTTAGTCAATGTTAATTAACCTTTGGTTAATGTCACTACAAACAGTTAACACAAATCAATATTTAGTCCAAAATCACGTCAAAAAATGACATGATACGTCTATGTATATAACTATTTGTATAAAATTTGCATAAGCCAATAAGTATATTTTAAAAAATGAAAAAAATATATATATATTCATCTCTTACTACTAAATATAGAGTATGTAATATGTGGCCATGTCCAATAAATATAAAGCAGGGAAATTCACGTGAATTAACTTAAAACCCATAAATGATATATATATGGTCACTCCTTTTACCATATGGAGAAGTTTCTACAAATGCGTTATTGGGTCCAAGCCGGCGTGGACGGCAATTTATGGCAATTTGGTCGCATTTTATATCATTATTTATTTTTTTGGGTCCAAATTGCTTTGCATTATTTTATTCACTCTTTTTATTAGGATTTTATTCTTTTGGAATGTGCTAATTAAGCCTCCCTAATGTGGTATATTACCTTTATTGCCACTTAAATGGTGAGTGATTTGGATTTTAGACATTTGTCTTTCATAATGGTTTTACATTGTCAATTACTTGAAAGAAAAATGCTAGCATTTGGTTATCTAGGGAGAGAAATAATGGATGTTATGCTATCAATCAATGTTTTAAAATGTGTGTATATTTGAGACACAACAAAAACACGACATGATTATCAAAATGTGTCAGATCCACTGCACAAACATAAAATAAATACAATTTTTTGTGAATCCAAGCATATTTATTCTTTGTCGTCTCACATGCCAAGACTCAAATAATCAGCTTTAAACCAGGTATTCAAAATTAAATATAATTTTTAAAATTCAACTGTCAAATAGAGATGACAAATTAGATTCTGGGTTGAGTTCGGACTGGTGAAGCCTAATTCGAACCCAACTTAAAAGCATTTTGAGTTTGACCAGATTTCAAATTTTACACATAAAATATGTTGAACTATGCAAATTTGTCCGGCCAAATTAAAATTTCACATAATAAATGCCATCTAAAATTATTTGAGTCGAGAAAAAATACGGATTGAATATCAGGTCTCCGCGACTTCGGATTCAAATTGCCTTGACCCACAAAGAATTGGGCCCTGATATGTAAAGTGGTTCACAAGTTTGCACAGTTGGGTCATAATATTGACATCATACCCAACATAATAAAAAAATTATATATTTTCATTATAAAAGATACGAGTTCGTGTGCAGATTCTATAATAACCAATCACATAATTGAAAATAAAAATAAATAAGAAAACAAAAATTGAAAACTAATGCCATCACGTACACGTTGATGTTGTCCGATGGTGGGGACCACATCTCGATAGCGAACCAGACGGTAAAAGGTCAAATCTTTGGCAACTTCCCGCCTTGGCTTGAGTGCTCTCAGGGGCATTTCTGATATTATGTCCATATTCAAGGTCAAATTCTTCTCTTATTTCTTTTCTTTTATCTATATATATCACTATTTAAATTCTACTTTTTTTTATTGTTGATTTGTTCTCCACTCCAAAAAGTAGCTCTTCACTTTATTTTATTTTTAATTATTATAAAAAAAAGTTGTTTTAATTTTATTTTGTATTATATTGATTCTTAATTTGATATTATTTTATGTCAATTGATATTCAATTTAATCTTATTGATTACTATTGTTCTACCAAAATAAATACTTATATAAAAAGAACATACAAATAACTAAACAAATAAAGAATTTGATTATCATATACATACAAGAGTTATGTATAACAGACACATATTTGAAATATACTATATATTAAGAGATTAAAATAAAAATAAAATGTAATATAAATTAGTGTAAAATGGAAACTACAAGAACTATTTTTTGAAAAAAAAAATTAAATAATGCACTCTACTTACCCAAAATGTGTGTTCTATTTTGTGTTTCTATTTTATTTTATTTAAAGTAAATGTTGTACATTTTTCTTAACATTATTGATAATTTATCCTAAAAAAACATTATTGATAATTTAAAATAGTTCATTTTTCTCTATAAAAAATAGTTCATTTTAGAACAAAAATATATAAAATACATAACACTAAAAAAATATAGATAAATAATAATTTAATCCAAAATAAATATTAATGAAACAATTTAAAAATATTGTTCTCTTTTCGATAAAAAAATATATTGTTAATTTATTCTTATTTATAATTATTACATTTAATATTTTAGCTGTATTTTTTTCAAAACAATTAAAATTTCATTAATAAATAAATTATAATCATATTTTCTTTTCTTTCTTTTTATTTGATTTAAATGGTTTTTTTTCTGGCAACTTCCTCCAGATTTTTCTGTCTCTCTCAGTTACTACACTGTGTTGTTGTTGTGTTGTGTTCTGCTCCAAAATCCATGTCTGGTTTCCTTCTCTGAGCTCAGATCTCTCCGTTTCTCAGCCTCAGGTAGCTTTTTCTCATCATTTCACTTCTATTTCCTCTTCGTTTTCTTTGCATTTCCAATCTATTTCCTCTTTCTCTTCTCCGATCCATTTTCTATTTTTGATTCCTTTTGTATGGATTGAGGATATTTTGAATCTCTGCTATGCCATTCTCGACCTCAGGAGCTTTAGTTTTTATTTATTTTTCGATTTTTTGTTGTTGTTGTTCAGGTTTGATTTGAGTGGAATGAGAATTGATTCGCGGCCATCAATGTCACAGAGCATGAGAATGAGTAGGTCTTCTTTTAGCTCCAGCAATGGCAACGACGAGAGTCCTCTCCACAGCGCTATCTCCAATGGCGATGCTGGTTATGATAGTGACGGTTCCAATTTCGCTTCGCTGTGAGTTTCTCATCATTTTCAGCTTTAGCTTTTTATACATATTTATGTTTTGATACATTGTTCTATGTCGAATTTACATTCGCCAGAGGCTAGCTTTTACTGTTTGTGAGACAATTTTTCTAAATTGTTTTGAGCTTAGCCTCTGTTCGGTTGTTTACTGTTCACTGTTTTGGAAATCAAGTTCAGGCATTGATAGAAGGGTTTACAACTCATATCGAATTTGATCCATCAACTAGCTATGATATATCAACTTATGGATTTCATTACTAGTGTCAAGGACCGGAATTTCGACCATTTTAGGTCTTAAAAATTGATTTTATTTTTGCATCATCTTTACTTATTGTCTTAGCTCCTATCAAAGTAATGTTATATGCAAAAAATATGACTTCAATGACTTGAGAAGAAGAAAAAAAAAATCAAATTTTGGGATACAAATAGGTAAAGTTTGAGGTTTTGGGCACAAGTGATGATTGTTGATAAGTTTAGAATTAGTTGGAGGATTAAACTTGATATGAATGTATATATTGATGGGGGATCACTTATGAGTTTAATCCATCTTAAATAAAGTGATTGTGTTGACCCACTACTATATTTGAAAATTTAGGGTAATCTTAAATTTTGTTTAGTTTCTTTTTAATTTGGAGTAATAGAAATTTGGGTTCAGTTCAGATTAATCTGTTATGCTTGATTATTTCTTTCGATTGAGTATTTGAGTGTGGTTGGTAACTGTCATGGCTATGTCGTCTTGACAGTGTTATTTCCACTTATGCTTGCGAACTAACTACTTTGCTTTATTCTTCTTGTTTACTGCAGTACGCCGTCAACCCTGTCCATGGCTATTCCAGCTGAACTTTCCGGTGCTATACCCTTGATTGATAGATTTCAGGTTGGGAAGATTCACCGGCTAGCAATTAATGCAATATGCTATTACTATTTTCCAAATACATTCGCTTTATAATGCATATAATATGTCTATTTAGGTCAGTGTTTATTGTGATCTTTATGTTTTTAATTGGTATGTTCTTAGGTTGAAGGATTTCTAAGGATGATGCAGAAACAACTTAATTCTGCTGGAAAACGTGGGTTTTTTTCTAAAAAATCTGTAGGTTCTCAAGTTCGGGAAAAGTTTACATTTGAGGATATGTTGTGTTTTCAGAAGGTGATAAAAATGTCTTTTCCTCCATGATTATATGTTGCTCTAGGACTAACTTCCCATCGATTTCTAACTTGCTATTTTCTCACAGGAACCTATACCAACTTCCTTACTCAAAATTAATAGTGACCTGGTGGGCCGGGCAATAAAACTGTTCCAAGTAATATTGAAGTATATCGGAGTTGATTCATCTGATCGAGCAACTCCACCAAGTCTAGATGAAAGGATAGAACTTGTGGGAAAATTATATAAGCAGACATTGAAGCGATCAGAGCTTCGTGATGAACTTTTTGTCCAAATTTCAAAGCAAACAAGAAATAATCCAGATAGGTACGATTATGTGTACAGTTTGTCTTAAATATGTAGCCTGTGAGGGTTGGTGCCAACTGCCAAATACTTTCATTTCCTAGCCTAACATTCTTCTTACTTTATTTTTGATATTATAGGCAATACTCGATCAAGGCTTGGGAGCTCATGTATTTATGTACATCCTCCATGTCACCTAGCAAGGATATTGGTAAATACCTTTCGGAGTATGTACATAATATAGCACATGGTGCCAGTACCGACTCTGAGGTTCAAGTCCTTGCCTTAAACACGTTAAATGCTTTGAAACGTACTGTTAAGGCTGGTCCCAGGCATACAATACCAGGACGTGAGGAGATTGAAGCCCTATTAACTGGTAGAAAGCTCACAACTATAGTGTTTTTCTTGGATGAAACTTTTGAAGAAATTGCTTATGACATGGCAACAACAGTGTCCGATGCTGTTGAGGTACTTTTAGGACTTCTATTTCATTGAAAAAATTAAAGCTGGACCAATATAATGCAATGATAGAAATCTATTCACTCTTGAATTTTGAAACAGTAGGTATAACATCACTAAACTGAGGACCGTGCTGCATGTGTACTTTTTCCACTAATTACTTATATTTTGAGGAAACCCAAGCTAGCATTTTTCAACTTACAAGCTTCGTCTTGAAGAGCTTCCCATTCACCCCTTTATTGGATACAAAAAGCATAAAATCTATTATTCTTTCGAAATGTCTTCAGGAGGGCTAGCATCTTTCTATTCAATGAGGAAAGTTCTACCTGCATACTTTAGAACCAAATATTATTAATATTGATCCAAGTTGGTTTGTGACCTTGTTATGTACCATTAGTTTGATTGTAGATGGCTATTGCCGATTTTTTACATGACAACTGTTATATTGAGATTCAACTATGTTGCACAAAGAGTTTATGCAATTTTCGAAAAGTTTTACTTTTCTATTCTTGCAACTAGGAGGTGTGAGTTATTCTTTATAGCCATGTATCTTGGGGTAGGTTAGTTCTTAATTGGAGATTATGATCACATTAAAAAAAAACTGGCATTTATGAGGAGAGGATAAGGCTATTTGGTTGATCATTGCTGTTATAACATTTCATTACTTCATCAATTTTGTGTACCTATTACTATGATGAGCCAGTTGGTTGTCAAGATTATTATAGGCAGTAGTGGGTTCTTGCAACACAACTATATGAATATTATTATTAGTTACTTTGCCTTTTATGGTTGAAGGTGTCCAAAACTTATTAAAAGTCATTGTTACTGGTGTTTGTTTGGCCTCCAATCTGTTTTAAGTTATGCTATGAATTTTCATACAAACGATTTTATATGGGTTTTCTTAAGAAGCCAAGAGCCATCTTGGGTTCAATATGGTTGTGAAATTTCAATGCTTTTGGTGCACTATTTCGTTTATAATTTGGTTCTTGCAACTAAATTCATTCATCCTTCAGGAACTTGCAGGGATAATAAAATTGTCTACATACTCTAGCTTCAGTTTGTTTGAATGTCGTAAAGTTGTTACAGGTTCTAAGTCACCTGATCCAGGAAATGGTATATATTTGTCCAGACATACTTTTTTTAGACTGTTTTCTTACTTAGGATTGGCTGAGATAGTAATCTGAAATGCATTTTGGTGACACAGAGGAGTATATTGGATTAGATGATAATAAATATATTGGGGATCTGCTGGCGGAGTTCAAGGCAGCAAAGGATCGAAGTAAAGGTGAAATTTTGCATTGCAAGTTGACATTCAAAAAGAGGCTGTTTCGGGAGTCAGATGAAGCAATAACAGACCAAATGTTTGTGCAGTTGTCATATGTTCAGGTATTAAAGTTAAATCTATTATGGTAGTGCCAAGCTGCTCTAAGACATCAATTAAATATAATTAGCGGTTGTCTTTCTATCACGTGCAAAAACATAAGCAAATAATGCTTTGCAAAGATCTATGACCTCTTTTTTTTGTCTCTCTTTTTTGTCTTCCCTTTTTCTTCGCCGAAACTTTTGAAAGGGGTAGAAGTACTTGTTGTTTTTTAACAGACAGTTTTTAGGTTAACTTTTTAATATTCAGATTACATAATGCCTGGTTATGCTGTTACAGTTGCAACATGATTATATATTGGGCAATTATCCTGTTGGGAGGGATGATGCTGCGCAGTTGTCTGCATTACAGATCTTGGTTGAGATTGGATTTGTTCGCAGCCCTGAATCATGCACGTCAGTATTCTTTCTGTGATTTGCATAGTTTCATCAACTTTATCAGTTTATCTTTACTGCTTTGACAGGCTATATCTCCTTCTATCTGTTCAGAGTATTTTACTAGCTCTGTTTTTTGCTTAGTGTTCTAGCTTAAATCATAGGGGAATTTTTTTCTAGTGATTTCCTATTCTTTTAAATACTAGTGATTGTTCACTTCTTGAGGCTTATATTTTTCAGTGACTGGAATTCACTTCTGGAAAAATTCCTACCTAGACAAATTGCAATGACCCGAGCAAAGCGAGAATGGGAGATGGATATTGTTTCTCGTTTCAATTCATTGGTAAGACTGCAGTTCTTGAGTTTCCTTATTAGTGGTGGATTAACAGCTTCTCAGTAAAGCTAATGGCAAAGCTAACTTGTCTTTTCTCCTCCTTCCTTTTGTTGTTATTGTGACATTTGATTGCTGTATTACGGTTGAATTCCATGTAACTTTTTTTTTTCCTTCTAAAATAGCAAAGCATATTTAAATAAAATTCTAGACTATCTAATTTGGCCACAAGGTAGAATAAATATGTTGTTTTTAGTCAAATGTGGCAAATAAAAAGACTTGTCATTTTGTCAATGTAATGATCTGCTAACTCATGCTTTTGCTGCCCATGTTTTGCTAGATTTATATTAAAGCTGATGGTGACAATTGTTATGCTAATTTCCTTATAAATGGTATATTTGTTTCATCATAGGAACATTTGACTAAGGAAGATGCAAGACATCAATTCTTGAGGATATTGAGAGCACTTCCTTACGGGAGTTCAGTTTTCTTCAGTGTCCGCAAGATTGATGATCCTATTGGACTTCTTCCTGGGAGGATAGTTTTGGGCATCAATAAGCGTGGGGTGAGTCCTATAGTCGTGTATCACATTATTGTATTGGTTAAATAGAGAACTGAATTATGTTTTGACTTAAATCTCCTACTGCTGAACAATAATTTGTTTGTTTATTTCTCTGCAGGTTCACTTTTTCCGTCCAGTTCCAAAAGAATATTTACATTCTGCAGAGCTAAGAGACATAATGCAATTTGGTAGCAGCAATACTGCTGTTTTCTTCAAAATGAGAGTTGCAGGCGTTCTTCATATATTCCAGTTTGAAACCAAACAGGTTCAAGCACCTCTTGCTCGTGTTTCTTCATACATGCTAAACTTCATAGTTTTAGGCTTCTTGTTGTCCTTAATTCTCTACTTAGCTGGTAATACTCTCATATATGCAGGGGGAAGAAATTTGTGTTGCTCTTCAGACACATATAAATGACATCATGCTGCGTCGCTACTCTAAAGCACGGACTTCTGGTAGCAGTTTGGTAAATGGAGAGCTTTCTAACAATTTTAAGCCTGCAAGTATGGAAGTGTATGAGAAACGGGTTCAAGATTTGTCTAAAGCTGTTGAAGAATCTCAAAAGTACACTGATCAAGTAAGTCTTATACAGAATTAGATCAACAGAATGCACAAAGGGTTCTTCGGCTTATGAGAACACTTGAGATTAATAATTGTATTGTGTCTATTTAGTTGCTCGAGCAAATGTGTGAACAGCAGCAGCAAGAAATGAAATTGAGAGAAGAATTGGAAGGACTGAAAGATACCTTACAGTCCGAGAAGCAAAACTTGGCAGATGTTGAATGTGATCTAGATAGGCTCAGATCATTGTATAATGATAAAGATGAGGCTCTTCAGGTTTGTTTTGGTCCATTAAACTTCCTTGTCCACTGGATTCACATTTCTTTAAAATCATAATACTAATTTTGGCATTTACAATTAGGCTGCGATTCGGGAGAAGAAAAGCATTGAAGTGAAGTTGGGTAATCTAGCATTAGAAAACAATGCCAAGAAGGATCAAGTTGGTACAAATAGTCAGGTAAATTTCGGAGTAGGTGTGTTATTGTTATACAGTCATCTATACTGGATACGCACACATTGCTCTCATGCATTTAATAAAATTTGGAATAAAATGGACTTTTGCTAATTGGATAAATTACTTTGGACTTTGGGTAATATGTAATGTAGACATTAAATAAGCTCCAAGATGACTTGAGAATTCGCAACGAGGAGTTGCATGCAGCGGAAGAAACTGCAAAGAGACTTGTAAGTGAAAAGTCATTATTGGAACAAAGGATTGCTAAACTTGAAAAGAAGAAACTTGATGAGGTAATATCATTATTTCTTGAATCTATTTAGATGAATCTATTTCGGTTAAAAAAAAAATATTTATTGTGATTGTTAAAATGCAGGTTAATTCACTTGAGAAGAACTTTGAGCAAGAGCGTAAGGCCTTAAATCTTCGAGTGTCTGACGTTGAAAAGAAGCTGGCAGTTGTTACCCAAGAATTGGCAGTTGCTAAATCAACTCTTGAAACAAGGAACTCCGAGCTTGCTTCACTACAGATTAACCTAAAGGAATTAGAAGACCTCAGAGAAATGAAAGAGGTACTGATTTTGTTATGGGCAGTTCATTTTCTAATGTACAGTGCACACGTGTTTGTAAATTGAAAAGAGTTTACTTGAAGAAATCATACTTTTTTTAGGACATTGATAGAAAGAACGAGCAGACTGCTGCCATCTTGAAGATGCAAGGAGCTCAACTAGCTGAGTTAGAGATGCTGTATAAGGAAGAACAAGTTTTACGGAAGCGCTATTTTAATACCATTGAAGGTGTGTTTTGCCTTTATAATATTCAAGTTTAAATGTATCTTCTTTTGTTAACAAGAGTAAACATTAAAACTATGCTACAAGGAATATGTAATTTTGAAAAACTTGCATTTCTTCATTAATGAAATCAAAGCAACACTGTCATTTTTTATATTTCAGATATGAAAGGCAAGATTAGAGTTTTTTGTCGACTAAGACCTCTAAGTGAGAAGGAGACGGCTGAAAAAGAAAAAGATTCAGTTAAAAGTGCTGATGAGTTCACTATTGAGCATCCATGGAAAGATGACAAAGCGAAACAACATATCTATGATCGTGTATTTGATAATTGTGCTAGTCAGGAGGAAGTATTTGAAGATACAAGGGCAAGTGAAATTAATTTTAGAACATTATGCACATTGATGATGCTCACATTTGTTTTGCTTGAAAAAAAATGGTCTAATTTTGTGGTAATTATGATATGCAGTATTTGGTCCAATCTGCTGTGGATGGGTATAATGTGTGCATATTTGCTTATGGTCAAACTGGTTCTGGAAAGACTTATACGATATATGGGTCTGAGAACAGTCCTGGACTTACGCCACGGGCTACTGCAGAACTTTTTAAAATTATAAAGCGAGATAGCAGTAAATATTCATTTTCACTAAAGGTATTTTTGTTCTGTTCGATAAACCCTCATTGTAGCTTAAAGTATTTCAAATTATTTGTACGAATTGTATCACATAAAAATGCATATATTTTTTCTTGTTAAGCAATTGATATGTATCATGTATATATGCAGGCTTATATGGTGGAGTTGTATCAGGATACACTTATGGATCTTTTGTTGCCAAAGAACGCAAAACGTCTCAAATTGGATATTAAGAAAGATTCTAAGGTGATGACCCTTGTAAATCAATTATGGTTTGCAATTTTTTGTAACGTGTTATGTTACTGAAGAATGACGGGTTCATTTTAGTTTCCGATATCTTTATCTTATTATCCTTATATTGATATTTAATTTTAAAATTGTCTTGCTTTTTGATTCAAAGGATTTCTTTTGAAGGATTTTCTAAATAGTAGTCGATTTGCTTTGGCAGGGCATGGTAGCCGTAGAGAATATAACAGTACTTCCAATTTCAACATTCGAGGAATTGAAAAACATCATTCAAAGAGGATCTGAACGACGGCATACATCTGGTACTCAAATGAACGAAGAAAGTTCCAGATCGCACCTGATTCTTTCAATTGTCATTGAAAGTACCAACCTTCAAACTCAGTCTGTTGCCAGAGGAAAGGTATGATTGTATTTGATTTCCATATGCTATCTTTTAACAACTTACTCGAACTGTTACTAGTGATGGGTTTTGATGAATTTAATTGTACTCCTCCTGTGCAGTTGAGTTTTGTGGATCTTGCCGGATCAGAAAGAGTTAAAAAATCAGGTTCCTCTGGTAGTCAACTGAAGGAAGCTCAAAGCATCAACAAATCATTATCTGCATTAGGAGATGTTATCAGTGCTTTGTCATCTGGAGGCCAACACATACCCTATAGGAACCACAAGTTAACCATGCTAATGAGTGATTCGCTCGGTGGTAACGCCAAGACACTCATGTTTGTGAATGTGTCGCCCGCGGAATCAAACTTGGATGAGACGTACAATTCTCTCATGTATGTTTTACCATCCCACTCAAATTGTCCTACATATTCATTTTCCAAATGCTCAAATATACAATCTTGCCGGTCTAGTCTTTTGATTTTTCATTTATTCCGTGAATTTGTTACGTGAACAATGCTCTTGAATTACTCCTACTTTTCAACTCAATTTCAAACTTAACTATGGTTTGTTGTTCTGATGACGTTTGTCATTCTTCCCAGGTATGCATCTAGAGTGAGGTCAATCGTGAATGACCCAAGCAAAAACGTTTCATCGAAAGAGGTTGCTCGCCTGAGAAAGCTAGTTGCTTATTGGAAAGAGCAAGCGGGTAAGAAACCGGATGATGAAGAATACGAAGAGATTCAAGAGGAACGACCTGTGAGAGATAGCCGCCATTCCATGTAGTTGTATGACATGAGGTAAATGACCAAACCTTGTCTTGTCAAATAGTTGGTCTTGAGGATTTGATGAGTAGAGTTTTGTGACTTTAGTATAGGAATTGCCCTTGCAGGTTGTGGATACATGTTAGTTATAGTTATTCTCTATGGTATCTGATCTCAATTTCAACATTGTACCAAGAGTTGAGAGTTATTTGGCTAAAGATAGAAGTTGTATAGTCTAAATGTTGTAAATAGATTTAGTTTGCACATTTTTTGTTTTATTTGATATTATATGAATGTGAGTTCAAGATGTTAATTTGTTCCATTGTTTTCTCATTCAAAATATGTGAAAAGTGTCACTCAAGTATTTTTTTGATGAGATGGATGTTTGAGAATGGTTATGATTGATAAGAACACATGAATGATTATTCCATAATCACTTGGATGTTATTGAAAAAGAGACCATTATAGTTAAATAAAAAAAGTGAAACTCCTAAATTCAAATTAATATCAGATTATTAATTTTAGACATTTTGTTCCCAATCAGACCAAATTCAGCCTAATGATCATTTTATCCCTATGTAATGTATGATCTGCCCATAAAGTCTCAAGGTCTAAATCCATACTCAAAATAGGAACTTTTGTGACCTAATTCCGACCCCTCGAGGTCTCCTCGCATATCACCCGGCCCCGGATGTTGCCTATTCATGTCTATCTCGAGACCCCTCTAATAGTTCTATAAAAGGATCTCCACTACATGTGATCCCACACTTTGGCCGCGACTACGTGCAAACGAGCCTCCTCATGAGACTTCAATGCTTCGTTAACTCCTCATGGGACCTTCATATATACACCGCACTTAACTATTATAGATAGTCATGGACATTAGACAACCCGGATTAACAAGCTATCGAGTCATCCGGGATCTCTAACTCATTCAAAGTGAGATACGTCTAATTGGTAACTTCTCATACTCTCTCACTACGTCAAACATGTATGTATGCATGAAGGTCCTAGGTGTGGTACTCCCACGAGCAACCTCTTAGACATGACTTTTAGGCACACTAACATCATCGACATGTTATAGTGGCCCAAACGCCATCACTGACATAGGCGTGACATCATGAAAGTCAACTTGTTATTATAAAAAAAATCAACCGCAAGATGGTACATCGTCTCTTACATCTTGATTTTGTGAGTATAAATACTCTCTCAAGCTATGAAGTATGAATAATTTGTTTTTTAGCACTATTGGATTATGTTTTGTGA
This sequence comes from Pelargonium nanum, assembly GCA_036897485.1. Taxonomy (NCBI): domain Eukaryota; kingdom Viridiplantae; phylum Streptophyta; class Magnoliopsida; order Geraniales; family Geraniaceae; genus Pelargonium; species Pelargonium nanum. The sequence goes on along the minus strand of JAYMTF010001342.1, from coordinate 2,466 downwards.
AAAATTAAGATGACTTAGTGTTGTATATTTTCTCCTTTGTGCTAATGACAAGTGTAGTAATAAACTTAAGATATAATAATTAATACCAAGGTAAAAAAAGATATAATAATTGAACATAAAGTGGCTTTCTCTCTGGAGAGAGAGTCCAACTAGGGTTTGGAAGTGGAGCAGGCAAGGCGGCGGCTAGGGTTTGGGAGGGGCTGTGAGTGTCTGTCTTTATAACCAGAGAGAGAGGAGCAAACATGGCTGCACTTAGCATATTCCGGGGAGAGAAGAGGGTTGCGTTTTTGTTGATTTGTTCTTAGGCATGGGTTCAATGGAAGGTGGGAAGATTTTGGGCGGGGTCGAAGGGAGCGATCGGGGGGAGCGGGGGCTCTGTTTCAGGCGGAGGTGGTCAGTCGGGAATGGCAGGGGGTGAGGTCGGTTTAATTCTGGGAGGTCAGACGGTGAACGGAGTGGCAGTGGGGGGCTTGGACGGAACAGGCAACGGCGGCAGGTCCGGAGCGAGGGTTTATCGGGAGGACCGGTCGGGAACGGGGAGAGGGACGGAGGCGACACTGGAAGGTCTGACAAACGGTGTTCGTGCGCTGGACATGGACGACAAGATAGCTGTACTCAAGTATAACAAAGAGGCAGTTCATGAGACAAGTGGTGGGAATACGATTATCAGTTTTGTGGGGAGGTTTTTGACAGACTCTCCTGTCAATTTCCTTAACATGCAGCAAATGTTGGCTTGGCTTTGGAGACCGAAAAAAGGAGTTACTATGAAGGAACTCTTCGATCCCTCTCCAAGTCCAACCAAAATGATGAAGTGCCTATTTGAGTTCTACGAGGATGGTGATGCGGCTAAGGTCGAATCGCAAGTACCTTGAACATATAACGAGAAAGTATTGCTATTGGAACGTCTGGGCACGGGTGATAACCCCTATAGTCGGGAGTTGAACTTTCTAGATATGTGGGTTCAGGTGAGGGGAATTCCAATGAACTATGTATCTGAACGTGTTTGTTCAGACTTGGGAAATGTAATTGGACAATTTGTGGAAACGGACCCAATGAACTTCAAAGGGGGATGGGACTCCTTTGCCAGAGTCCGAGTCCGGTTTGATGTCAGGGGACCTTTAAGAAGAAAGGCTAGATTGAATTTAGCTGATTCAGGAAGTCATATTGTCTCGTTCCAATATGAGAAGGTACATGTGTTCTGTTATTTTTGTGGGAGGTTGGGGCACATGGAAAAGGTATGTGAACGTCTAAAACTTATCAAGAATCCGGGGATTGAGAGGCCTTTTGGATCCTCACTAGTTGCTCCAAAGGGAAGACGTTCCAATATTGGTGCTCAATGGATCAGATCGGGTTTAGACCAGAAATGGGAAGAACCGGTGGAGGAGGTAGCGGTCCCGATGGTTCAAGCTCTCCCGGAGGTACAAGAATCAGGTCAGAAGGTGGTCACAGTTTTTAAACGAAAGAGAGACTTAACTATGCAGGATCTCGAGTTGGAAGGTGGTAGTGAGTTGACACAATAAAAAAACGGTGTAGAGGCGAACCTGTGGTCCCAGACTCGCCAAAATTCATGAGGAGGGAAGGTTGTGATTCCCGTAGAGGAACCGGGCCATGGGGTATCAGTGGGGACAGCTACCCGGTTCTGAGTAGGAGTAGTGGAAAAGAGAAGACGGCTCGGCAGATCGGGGGGAGGTGTACACCATTGCCCCTGATTTGATCTTCTTATCGAATGCGGTTCTTGAAGTCTTGGGCGGTCTTGAAAGTCTCATAGAGTGTTTTATTTCTATTTCTAGTTTTTGTCTTTTGACAGTTCTGTTTTATTTCAGTTCTTGGTTAGGTTGTCTTTTATGTTCTGTCTGCTATTTTAGGTTTGTATTCTCTTTTGGCGGTTTCGCTTAATAAAGTTCGTATCTTTCCAGTAAAAAAAAAAAAGATATAATAATTAACCGGTTCTTCATACATAACCAACTTCTTAACTGAGAAGTCTTCAAAAAAAAAAAAAACTTCTTAACTAAGAAATATATATATATATATATAAATAGGGTAAACACACAAAATTTTCATGTAATTTTCTCTACAAACAAATAACTACCCAATTAAAAAATTCAATATTAATTAAGGGGTAATTACCGATAGACCCCCTGTGCTTAACATCTTTTTCATCTGGCACCTCTGAACTTTAAGTGTGAACTTTGACATACCCTGTAGTTTCAAATTGTTGCACCGTTAGTCCTTTTGGATGGAAAAGAGCCAAAATAGTTAGCATGTGTGTTGCACATGATGTCTAAAATTAGAAAATGGCAAAATTGCCCTTACCTCCCTTGGTTTCTTCTTCTTCCTTGGCTTTGTGGAGATTAGGGCTCCAATGAAGGTTCCATTAATGAAAAACAAGAAGATTTTGTATTGTTAAAACTCCAATTTTTCTGGTTTCATTAGATTCAATTCCAATCATCATTCAAACAAAACTCA
>JAYMTF010001341.1:0-24040 GCA_036897485.1 Pelargonium nanum | reverse complement strand
GCTGTCGAAGAACATAACACCAGATCTGGGCAAAATCAGATCTGGTTTCCAGATCCCGGTGACTGGCACGTGGCTTTCCGGACAATGGTGGTTTTTCTGCGTTTTTCCGGAAGGTGCGAGGTGAGTCTGACGGTGCGGGCAGATCTGAGGTCGGGCACGGGGAAGGTGGACAAAACTCTTGATTTCCGACCGTGGTGGCTCCCAGGAGTTGTTACACGGCAAGTACTGACGGAAAATTATTAGGGAGGTGAGAGAATACTATTGTGCGTATCATTAGCAATAAAAATACCAAGAACCGACCGTGGTGGCTCCCCGGAGTTGTTACACGCCAAGAACCGATTAGAATTCCTTAAAACAAGAGTTTCCTATTCTACAGCAAACTCTTAAAATATACTTAAAAAGTGTCTAGAATCTCAGTTATGGTTTATTGGTTGAGATTCTAAGCCAAAACACAAGATAAATAGATCTGGGTGGCGCACACAAATTCATTGAAACGGGTATGAGTGTTAATTGATGAGTGTCACCAACTCATTGACATTGATTGATTGGCTGAAAATCTTAGCCAATAAATTATGGCGAGAGTGTTCTGTTTATCTTAAATTTGTGTTATTGTCTTTCTAATTTTAGTAAGTAAATTATACCATATTAGTTATTATCGATTGACGCATGATTGTGAATGATACAAGAGTAAATATACCAGACTAAATAACTTATCCTTCCATTTTTTCAAAATGGGGACACTCATTTTGGACTAATTTTTACTCACTGGATCTTTAATGACTGTTTTATTTCTATCAGTATATCAGCTGATGAAAACATTTTGGCTGGCGAAGAGGAGGTGTTTCTGTTCATTGAGAGTTTGGGACATGCAGCGCTTGTTTTTATAAACAAAAGGCTTATAGGTATGTCCATATGATTGCAAGTGAATTACTCCTATTGAATCTAATTTTTTACCTTCTTAAATTTCCTCTCTGATTCATTATATTAGGCTGGCATAAAGATCTAAAATTTTACGACAGTGTTGTTATTGGTCTATGAGAAAGATATGTTGAAGAAACTTGTAGTTTTAGTACATACTTAGCTGAGTTTTCCTGTTTTTGATGGTGTTGCTATATTTGTAATTAAAATTTATAGCAATGTGGTTCCAAATCCTCCTCACCTTGTTAGAAAATGTGAGCATTTCTTCCCCCAAAGTTAGCTTGAGTTGACACTGGAGTCACATCTCTTTTCTCAGATGGCTGCAAATTTTCAGATGCATTCTTGTTCCTTGGAGACTTCGAATCTATTAACAGAGTTTTCGTTATGAAAATTAGTCAAGTTCCGCGTGATTTTAAACTAAATATTCTTCTTCTTTTGATTGGCAGCTACTTCTTTTTTATTCAAATATAGCTTATGTGCTCGTGGGACTAATCCTCTGCCTTATGGCAAATTAACTTTACCTTTCCTTTGGAGTTTACATGTTCTTTCTAACCCTTAAATTTGTCTGAAGCCAAATATTCCTGAATCCATCTTCTTTGGCTCTTGTATTTATTCTGAGGTCATATATTTCTTAGTCTAAACCATAGATTTTTCTTCTGTTTGTGTTTATATGGAGGCTAATAAACATTCAATATGGAAAATCTGTCAGGATTTGGATATGGTAATCACGATGATCCAAGCTTCAGTTTCAGCAAGTTAACCAGTCTTCAGCCGGGCAATAACACATTGGAAATTATGAGCATGATGATTGGTCTACAGGTATAGATATTTTTGCCTCCAAGCAGTATCGTGACGAATATGGTAGTTATAAGTTCATAAAAGATTATGAAGTTTGACATTGATTTGGGCAAATGAAGTAGAAAACAACAGTGATAATAGAAAATGAAGAAGAAAGTATGCATTCTTTTCGAACAAAGATATTTGACATGCAAGTCAAATATAGAACTCGTTCACCTTCATCTTATCACTCGTCTTAATGCATTAAAGGATTTGATGATTTAAGTATCTGAAATGCTAGCATCTCTCGGTTCACCGTCCATCTTCCCTGAATTAATCTGAAATATAATAGTTTAATACATTGCTCATTTAGTTTGTTCAAATAACATGTCAGTACCTTGAATTTTGAATCTGCTACTTTGATGTCTAATTGTCTATACATACATAGTTGATACTGCTTCATTTTTACACTTCATGTTTAATCAGCAAAAAACAAAGTTAGATGGGCAGTTTCTTCAAATAGAAGACTGACGGGCTTCATTCAGTACGTCTATATGTAAATCATACTTATTGTTAGTTTCTCATATTTGTCGAACTTGTGACCTTTAGGTCAACAAGGCTCTGATGCCACATATAACATGACCAACTCAACTAAAAGTTCAAGCTAATAATTGAAGACCGGGTATTAATTGTATACTCTTAACAGCGCGGAAATAGATGTGAATGTGTCTGTTCAAGTAAACGAGTATGAATCAGAATAGTCTCATAACTTAATAACCACACTTTCTTTCGTTCCTATATGATCAATGCTTTTGTATTGCAGTGCGCAAACGCCTTGTATATCAGGGCAATAATGTGTATAAATTAATCGTTTAAAAACTGTGAAAGGTTATGTGCATTCTGAATTGTCTGATCTCTCAATTCTAACATACTTGTGTTTTTCCAGAACTTTGGGCCTTGGTTTGATGTTGCTGGTGCAGGATTATTTTCTGTCATCCTTGGCAACTTAAGGAAGGAGAAAATTGATATTTCGTCCAGGGAATGGACCTATCAGGTTAGAGTCAATAGCTGATTAAATAGTTCCTTGAAAACAATTATAAATGTACGAGAAAACTGAATACAACTTTGTTGATGATATAAAATAACTGAATACAACTTCGTTGGTTTAACAGAACTAGCTTATTTTTCTTGTTATAATTGTTAGAGTAAATGAAAGGAAATATATACTTTAGGCTTGATTTCATTAAGATAGTTATGAAATTTATCAGCATATCCTGAACTTTTGATGCTTGCATTGGTTGATTGGCTGAAGTTGAGCTGCAAGTAGGAAATTTCATTCAAGAAATTTGTATAAAGCAACTATATGTAGCCTATGATTGGTGCATTGAAAATCATTTTCATGATTAAATACTAAGTGAGACCATCTTCAACAGACTTGTTTAATTCAATCTTGGGATTTATTCCAAGTGTTGCAGATTATTAACCTGCTTTGCGCAACCCATAATTCTAGGAAAATCATGATAGTATGGACAAAATCTTTACATGATGTTACCTACTTTGTTTGCAGGTTGGACTTAAGGGCGAAACCATTGGCCTGGAAACAGTTAGTCTTTCAAATAGTTCATTGTGGACTCAGGGAACTGTTTTGCCAGTTAACCAAAGTTTAATATGGTACAAGGTAAGCAGTGCTTGTAATTTTCAGAACCATACAAGAAACTCTTAGGGTTCAAATATGGTTTTAGCATAACTAAGAATAAGCAAAGAAAGTCGAGAAATAACTAATGCCTCACTACTGTTGGTTCCTGGGAATCACTTGTAAACAATCAAGAAAGTATCTCTCTAGGGTTTGAGTGGACTATAAATAGGAGATCTTCATGAATCCAATAAAATAAGAAGCCATAGGAAGGAGGCTCAGCAAACTAACCTTATAAGATTCAATCTTGGCCTTCAAACCATCCTACTCCCAGTCACTTCATTGATTATATAAAATCCTATTACTTCTGATTGATGAACCAAATGATTTTTGTGACCACATACCATGTCAATTGTGGTCATGCATCTCCTACCTTTTGTTTAGAGCATTCTGGTTATGTTCTTTTCACTATTTTTTATATTTCTTTATCATCCTTAGGCTAACTTCCGTGCTCCTGAAGGCCGGAGCCCCATAGCCCTAAATCTTGCTAGCATGGGAAAGGGTCAAGCATGGGTTAACGGGCAGGGCATAGGCCGATATTGGCCTGCCTATCACTCACCACCAACAGGATGCAACGCTACCTGTGACTACAGAGGAGTGCACGATCCATCTACATGTCAAAAGAACTGTGGTCAGCCTACTCAAACATTGTAAGAGTAAATATATGTATGGTTTATATGTTTCCTTTGTGGTTTGAATGGTGATAGTACACTTTTTCGTTATTATACTTTTTTTCGGGATGTTTTTCTTTACTCTTGATAATCACCAATTCTAATTATTAACACATTTGTTTATTACGCATCAACTATACTTGCTTCTAGAACCATTTGAGGGTGCAAATTGTTTTTTTGCTGGATATTAACATTGAAAAGAGAAACATGAAAAGGAAACACCTATAATGGAAACAAAAGTGTTTTTGAATTCCTAAGCTTAGTTTTAGTCTATGCAATTTATGGAGCAAGCAAAGTAGATTCTAGCTCCAGATAGAATGTAGTATTCACTTATATTTCTTAAAGCAAAGTAGTTTCAGTCTATGCAATTTGTAGTGTAGCTTATATAGTTTTTCTTATAGCATTGACCTGCAAGATTACTTGTAAATACAAAGTCCACCAGAATAATATCAAGAATCCGACTATTCACGTACTTTAGTATCATGCAAAACTAACAAAGCGATTTTGCTGATGTATAGGTATCATATCCCGCGAAGCTGGTTACATCCTGATGAGAATCTTCTGGTTCTACTAGAAGAGCTGGGAGGAGATCCATCAAAGATTTCTTTGCTGATGCGAACGGGCCAAGAAATATGTGCACATGTGTCAGAGGCTGATCCTCCTCCAACTGACTCCTGGAAACCAAAAGAAGAGTACATGTCTCAAAAGCCCGAAGTTCAGTTGAGCTGTGAACAAGGGTGGCACATCACTACCATTAACTTCGCCAGCTTTGGGACACCTGAAGGAAGTTGTGGCACATTCAGACCAGGGATATGTCATGCCGATATGCTATCAATTGCTCAACAGGTAACAAAAATAAAATTTCCCTTGTCTGCAATACAAATCTAGCCACCAGAGCTTTCTTATTAGAAAACAAGCATGATATGATCGCTGAATTATTCTCACTCATTGGACATGCAAGCCTAGCTTATAATGTGCACTCTCTGATCTTTCCTTCATGGTAAGGAAAAGAAATGGAAATAAGTGTGTTATAGATGTCAGTTATTCTTGCCTATTGAATCCCTTAAGTACATATTTTGAAGTAGCCAAATTAGAACTTTAGGTATGGCGTGAAAGCAACTCCCCTAGTTTCCTTTACTCCAACGTCATGTGCAAAGTTACATGGATTGCAGAACGCTATCAGTACGCAGAACATTAAGATTTTAGAGTTTAGAACTTTGGGGTTTTGGAACGAGAACGGAGACTTCTCTTTCCAAAAATTTTAGTAGTAACATAATTGATTGAATAATTCTCAATCTTTCAACGTGAACGGAGTTCCAACGTCTGGTTTGTTGGCGTTCCACATTCAGCTGGAACGAAGCTTATCTTATTCCATGCTGCTTTACAGTAGGTTGGCTATTGTTGTAGGCATTTCTAACATATTTGAATGGCATTACAGGCATGCATTGGGCAGGTGAACTGTTCAATCCCCATCTCCACAGCTAATTTTGGCGATCCTTGCCCCGGGATGGTTAAAAGTTTTGCAATTGAAGCTCTTTGCAGTGACTGAAAATTCTTAATCATCGCCGCGTAGACACAAGTTAGAATACTATGTCGACCCTCTGAATATTACAGAATCCTTAATGGAATGATTACTTTCGTTTCACATCGCAAAATCGCGGAAAACTTGCAGCACTTTGAAAATGGTAGAAAGGAATGCTAACCAAATGAACTAAATGAGATATAGATATTATAGTTTGACACATTATTTTGGGAGCCAAAAAAAAAAAAAAAACCCCTCACTTATAACTATAAGAAAATATGGGAACATTGGGAAATCAAAGATAGTCATGAACTTGCAAAATATAACTAGTACTAATTTTGAATTGCTTGCATTGAAAGTTGGCCTTGGTAAATCTGTTTTCTTATCAACCCAAGTACCATTCTAGGAGAGGTTCCAATTCTACAGGATTTTCAGTAGTAAATTGAAAGATACAGTAGCTTCTTAATCCCATATTACATATCATACTAACCACATTTGATAGATAGTATCATGGAATAAGCAATATCTTTCCAATGTGCTTGCTACTTTCAATAAGTCGATGGGCCTCGGCTGCTTCAGATAATGGGAAAGACTTGTACACCACGGGTTTCACCTTGCCTTCCATGATTCCAGGCCAGACGTTTTTCTCTACCTCGCTGACAATAGCTGCTTTGTTTTCGATGCTTCTGTATCGCAAGCCAGCGGCTGCATACCCAAACATAATAATATGGAACATATAGCTAAAGGGATGAAACAATAAAAAGAAAATGACATTTACAGTGTTACTAGAACTAATGGTTGCATGCAATCACTCCTATCATTAGGGCATAAGATTAGTTGGGCATCTGAAACAAGTGATTTTGATATGAATATCATGAGTTCATTACCTATTACCATTATGACGCAAGTGATTCCCTTTCAAATGTATTTGCAACATTATGCTAATCTGTTCTGTTCTAGGCTTAAGATCATCTTTAAGGAGAGCCAATTTATTCTGAAGTTCAATACATTTCTTTCTCCACTGCACTTACTAAGCAACATATAACTTTTCAACAATAATTATTGCTAAATGAACACTTTAATTTTTTTTTGTTAAATTCAATACAGTATAGCAAGATATACAGTTTCTTTGTAACAATCATGGATTATTAAAGCTTTTCACTCAAAGAGAAAAACCTGTGTCAAACTGCAAGACTGACAAAGCCTCAAACAAATGGACATCAAAATAAGGGCTCATGTAATACCTTGCACTGTGAGGCGCTTCATAAGCAAAGTTCCAAGGTTTATTTCAGTTAAATTGCCACCCTGAAACCCAATGATAAAAAGCCTCCCATCAAAAGCTAAGCTGTCAAGATTTCGCTGGAAGTAGGAAGCCCCAATGCAATCCAGAATGACATTAACACCTGCCAGAATAACAAATTAGTTTCATTTTTCTCTATCAACAGAAAGCTACAATTTGGTATCATCAAAGAATTTGGATGTTGACACAATCCATAATAAACAGAAAGATACATACATACCTTTCCCTTCTGTTTCTTCCTTCACCCGAGCAACAAAGTCTTCTGTCTTGTAATTGATACACAAGTCAGCTCCAAGATCCTTGCAAACAGCTAACTTTTCCTCACTTCCTGGTGATCAAATTCTAAGATAAATAACTATTTGAGGATACAAAATATACTCCTGTCCAAAAATGAGTGACCACTTTCTGTTTAGGTAAGTTAGTTAAACATGAATTACCAATAATATCTCTATGATAGATTGGTTAGAACCACTTGAGCGTGTTACAACTAAGCCATATAGGGGCATATGCAAGAAAGGTAAGTATTAATCAATATACACGTAACTTTTGCAAAAAAGGAAAAATGGACTCTGATTTGGGATGGATGGAGTAGCATAAAATGAAAATTACTGCTGGACCTGCTGTGACGAATACCCTCACTCCTTTGTATTTAGCTATCTGAATTGCAAATGTACCAATTCCACTGGAACCACCATGAATCTAAAAAAAGCAATAAGTTTCAGATTTAATATTCAGACATGAATCACAGGATAAAGGAAAAACGAGCAATATTATTTTTTTAGCAATTAGGTCATTTATGCCTTACATTCATCCAGAAAGCCACTTCCTGGATATTACTCTAAAAGTATTCTTCATATAGACAATGAACTACCTTCCCAAGTGTTCCTCTTTTACCCCCATCTCATCTTTGTAAGGTAACTGAACCAAGATACACGAGCTCAAGTTTGTTGACAAACTAACTTTTGACTTCATTTCATTCAAGTTTTGGAGAACAGGAGTACTTTATATCATCATGAATGATATATGCAACAGGTTCAATAACTAACATAGCACCCTAGCAACATATTTGAGCAGAATATGTACATAGATAACAAGCATGCACAAGAAATAAAGCAAAAATCAGAAGTTACCAGTAATGTTTCTCCTGCAGATAGCCGACTAGTCATAAAGATGGTTGACCAGACAGTGCATGCCACCTCAGGAAAACTAGCAGCATCCTTGAGAGAAATCCCTGGTGGAACAGGAAGAACATGTACGGCTGGAACGGCCACTTTCTCGGCATATCCTCCTCCGGCAAGAAGAGCACACACCTGTTCAAGATAACTTCTCAATTGAGTACAAATACGCACGACCTTGTTTATGTATCATCACCCTAAAGGTCACAGAAGTGAGAGGCTAGTAGTAGATCAATCTCAGAAGTTATTTTTAGGGGACAAAAAACTTGGTTTCTAGATATAACTGTGAAAATGAATGATCTACGAAAAAATGCATCATGGAGCAAACTGTGAATGGATTGCAACCTCAAAACTTTATACAAAACAGTGACAACTTGAATCCAGGCAATAAACAAGCATAATTCTTTGTTTTATCACTTATTAAACATAAAAAAAAAAAAAACCTTCAGACCAAGAATAGCATATAGAAATCAGATAGCAATTCCTGAAAGCACAATCATTCAGCTTCCATCACCCATAATGATCCATTTAATTGGACAATCATAAGTCATAACAGTGCATTCCAATTACACACTTCAAAAACTCCCACAAGGCCACAACAAACATCAATTTCCACAACATGCAATCAACCAACTGACACTACCAAATTAAGCTTTAGACAACTAAAATCAAGAAATACCCAAAATTCCACATTCCAATTTGCTCAGAAAGCAAACACCCCCAAACACAAAAATCCACAAGGCCACAACAAACATCAATTTCCACAATATGCAATATAGCAATCAACCAACTGACACTGCCAAATTAAGCTTTAGACAATTAAAACCAAGAAATACCCAAAATTTCACATTCCAATTTGCTCAGAAATCAAACATCCCCAAACACAAAAATCCAAGAGGATCGACTCGGAAACTGATGAAATAGAAGTAATCGAGTAGAACCTGATCACCAACTTTCCAGCGGGAGACGTTGGAGCCGACGGCTTCGATGGTTCCAGAACATTCCAGACCGAGGTAGGAGCTTGCGCCTTTGGGAGGTGGGTAGGTGCCTTTGCGCTGATTGGTATCAGCTCGGTTGAGAGCGGTGGCGGCCACCTTGATCAACACTTGACCGTCTTCGATTTGGGGATCATCAACTTCTTGCAATTCAAGAACCTCTGGATCTCCAGGTTTTGTGATCACTATGGCCTTCATTTTTCTCTTCTCTTCTCTACTCTGCAACAATCGGATTCACTGCAGCTTAAACGGGACAAAAATGGCTCGGGCCGAGGAAACAAACAAGAGGGTATATATGTCATTGACTACGTCATAAGTGTCTGTGTTAAAACTCTAAATTATTGAGAGAGCTGACGTGGCTTTATAGAAGTCGAATTGGGACGGGGCAAGGGCTTGTTTGGTAAGTCAAAAGTAGGTTTAAACTACTTCAAGCATGAAATAGGTAGAAATTGGTTAACCGTAAGATGAAGGTTTTGTGCTGAGAATGATGAATCATTTAGTTCGTATATGATATAAAACAAATTAATTATGAAATAAATAATGTCTTCTTCAGAGTTGGAGAAAGCCATAAAGCTTTAGGGAGGAGAGAAGGCGAAATGAGTGTGAAAATGGCTTAGGAGTAGTGAGTATTGTTGCCAAACATACCCTAAATCTTTTACGTCCACGTGTCTCCCTCCCTTTAGGTGCACATTTGAATGCCACGTCTACAGTACATCCTATTCTTCAAAATGACAAAACCAAAAACAAATTTGCTGCTTCTGGTGACGCGATCTCAGAGATCATCTTCATTTCTTGTCTGTCCATTTGATCCACCGGACACTGTAAATTTTCTCTATCCATAGTGTAATAATTAAGAAGCTGTACCTATCAATTTGATGAAATTGGAGGATATATATATATATATAGCAATTGTTGCACTTTGATGGGTGTTGGATTATCTCCGATTGCTGATATGGGTCATTTTGGTGTTTCTGATTAGCAGGTTAGGTCACGGAACTGAGCAGCAATGGAGATCGATTTTTCCTCCATGAGTCGCGCGGAAATTACTCTATTTGGATCTGCATTTTGTGCGACGGTCTCGACGCTTTTCACGTTTCGGTTGATGTTGCAGCATTTTTTCCACTGGAACAACCCCAAGGAGCAGAAGGCCATAATCGTCATCATCCTCATGGCTCCCATTTACGCCATTGTTTCCTTTGTGGGTTTGTTGGATGTTCGCGGAAGCACCGCTTTTTTCATGTTTTTGGAGTCAGTCAAGGAGTGTTATGAGGCTCTGGTGAGCACCCAATTTTAGTGTTTTTTTTGTTGGTTCTATGTGATTTTGGGTCTGTAGTAATTTTGGTGGTTAATTGATTGATGCAATTGCAGGTAATTGCTAAGTTCATGGCTTTGATGTACAGTTTCTTGAATATTTCTATTAGCCACAATGTTGTGCCCGATGAAGTTAAGGGAACAGAAGTTCACCATTCATTTCCAATGACTCTTTTCCAGGTAATCCATAGTTCTTAATTGATATCTCGTTTTTATTACTAATTTTAGCTTTTCCGAGAATTTCAATGTGAAATGTGCTGCTAAATTTGTAGTAAGATGTTGGTAGATGTATACTTGTTGCTTGTTGGAGAAGTTAATTTGTGTTGTAAGGATTTATATTGAGTGGTTTTGATGAATACTTTTGCATTGATTAATTTCAATACAAACATTGCTTTTCGTTTTCCCGGGGTTTCCTTTTATAATGAATAATTAATTCGATCATGAAGGTCAGTTTGTATAATTAATGATTTTCTAGTACTATTGAGTTAATTGGGTATCTTTTTTTATTGATGTTCTTACTATGTGGAAGTATATATATGGGTTTTTAGATTGTTATGTAGGCATAGGGCACACAGTTTGCTAACCTATGCATGCCATGTTGTGGTTTCACAAACCTCAGCCTCGTACTTTCCGGCTGGAGCACCGTACTCTAAAGCTCCTGAAATATTGGACGTGGCAGTTCGTAGTCATACGCCCAATATGTTCTGCTTTGATGATAACGCTGCAAATTCTTGATATGTACACGAGTTGGGCGAGCTGGACTTTCAGTCTTATTCTCAACATTTCAGTTTCACTGGCCTTGTATTCTCTGGTGATCTTTTATCACGTATTTGCAAAGGACTTAGAGCCTCACAAGCCAATGGCAAAATTCATGTGCATCAAGGGTATCGTATTCTTCTGCTTTTGGCAGGTATTCTCTATTTTCCTTTCTTTTCAATTCCATATATTTCAGTGGTAGTTTACTTTCAAAGGAGTTGTTAAAGACCAAAAGCAAACGAAGGGTAAGGAACAATAATATATCATACTTGTCAATCTCACAAAAACATATAACATTGGAATGTAGATATTAACCTCGAGTACTTTTTTATGCAAGAAACATCATTATGATAACATCATCTCACATTAGTTATATGATACTCATGCTCTTTATTCAAAATATGGGTTGTTTGACATCCCATTTCCTAGACAAACTAAAAACAGGATAGGGAAATTCCATTTGTATTTTGGTAAATTTTCTTCGAAACTAAATGTTGTCGTACACAGCGTATTGGCTGAAAATGACCTATTATTATTTGATTAGAGATGGTGTCACTTGTTTCTGATGATGATGATGATGATGATGATGATGATGATGATGATGACATGTAATGTAGGCATATATGTATATATAATTTGTGAGTTGCAGGGAGTTGTTCTTGACATACTAGTTGCTATGGAGATAATCCGGTCGCACCATTTCTGGTTAGACGTGGAGCACTTAGAGGAAGCTATTCAGAACGTATTGATATGTGTGGAGATGGTGCTCTTTTCTCTACTCCAACAGTATGCCTACCCTGTTCATCCTTATACTCAACCAAATCTAAAAAAGAATCAATAATATGCCACAAGGCATAGCTACGGATATAAATAGATGCCTTATATTTGATACTTTAGTTCTTGCTATTAATTCGTTATATTATCACATACGACCACGTACGCTAGTATTTAATTATTTGTTATTGTTAGATATAGATCATCTTCCAAGTGGTGGGTGTTAGATGTCTTGTTTCTGTTGTAGGAAAAATGGTATTAGAGATGCAGATTTTACAGAATGAGCAGCATCTATATTCTTTTGTTGAGCATTAGGCACAAAAACTATTATGATTGGTTACAAACACTTGCAATTAGATATCAAGAACTATTATGATTTGTCTATCTTTTTTGTTGCAATATTATGGGATTTCACAGAGTGGACTTGAACTCCTCAAACAAGTTGCTTTAGAGTTCAAAGAGTCATATAATTCATTTATTGACAATTCTAAAAGAGGAGTGGAGTGAGGAGTGTACCACTTGGGGCAAAATTGGAAGCATTTCTATATTGGAACAACCAATGCCCACCAGCTTTATATATGATCATCAAGCACTACAATTTGTGTACCTTTTCTATTTTATTAGTGGGTTTGTGTCATTTTCTATTTCCTTTTCAACATTGAATTGAATTCAGCATCAACAATATGCTATCTTATGTTTCTTTGGATACTTCACCATTCTTGTGGCTAAAATTAATATAATAAATCAGTGAATCTTGTAGTCATCAAACTAGACATTGTATTTCCTATCTATATCAATATATGATAAAGATATACAAAAGTGATGACTGAACATTAATTTAAATGCCATGTACTTATATAAGGTCATTTTTAGTTGTATGTATCCTTTTCTAAAGTTAGGGAGTTACATAAGTACCAAGCCTGAATTTCTTTTAAGGGAGCGAACGAACATCTTACAAATATCGACGCTATCTTTCATCATTACTTGCATCTCTACATTATCAATTGTCATAAATTCCACAACACTAATCAACCCATCATATGTGAGTGAATGGAATCGAAGTTTGGGGTCTGTAAGGGTGTCGACAATGGAAACATATAACGGGTAAACAATGACATTCGTGGCCTAAGGTGTTCCCGATACAATTCTTGGCGATTTGATCCTTTTTTTACAAATTCATCTTGAAGAAAAGGCGGTGGTGATGCCTTAGAGAAATGGGGGCACTTCCCATTGGAGACAAATTTTGTACCAGCGTTGTTTGCAAACATACATTGAGATGCTATCATTTGATTAACGGACATCTGAATTATTTCTTGAGTAACCACTCCTTGATTCAGATCGAGTCTAATTAAATGATGAACATGTGGAGATAGATCATGCCTATTGTTACCGAGGTGGTATCGAAGATTTGATCATCTTATACTAAAGTATCCACTCGAAAACTCAACCAGTCACAAACATAAGAGGATGGTGACGACTAAGCTTGAGAATTTTGCATGTTAATCTACAAAAATTATCCGCGTCTTCCAGGTGTTTGTGATTAGCGATAAATTCAGGTTGTTTCCGGAAACGGAACCAAGTTGATGTGGTTTTTCTTGATCACAATAAAAAAAACAACAATTCTTCCTTTGATAGTTTCATATCACAGACTAGAGCTTTAAATTCCTTGAGTTTCGAGTCATGAAATAAACGAACACATGCATTGAGTGAAAGTCAACGTTACGAAGGAAAATGTAACAAATGTACAACTCGACGTGACATCCAACATTTCATGAGTATATTTGATGACCATAGTGTAGAAGAAATCTAGCTATGACTAGGAGGTCACTCGCCATAGTTTTTGCTCTTATTTAGGCTCACTTAACTTTGGAGTTCTAAACCAATACATGTTGGGCCAAACGGTTTAAGCGCTTTGAATTTCCTTTGAGGTGAGTTCGAGTCTCCTTGTCAACGGTATGAGGTGAAATTTTGGGTTAATAGGGGAGAGTTACCCCTGTTGTATAGCTCACTATCATAAAAAAAAAAACTTTGGAGTTCTAAAATGATATGAATAATGTCAACCACATTATTTTAATGTCTCCTATTACAGAACATCTATATTTAAAATGGGTGATCTACACTCTATTGATTCCCTTCGAACTTCAAAAGATATCTTAACTTTCCTTATTTTAATTTTTAATTATCACACTCGACTTGTATTTTTCTAACAACTTGGTTGCGTGAAGAGCACACACTTGCTCCCAATAGACTCGGTTATGTTTGAATTACTCTCAAATTTCATTAACTTTAACATTGATTCTTCTATTACGACGTGGCTACGTTTTTTAACTGTCTTGCTTATAATTAGTCAAATATTTTATGTATCATCTTTCTTTTTGTTAACACATTTTAGTATCATCAATTGTGTATTAATTTAAATTGGAAGAGTTTCATAATTTTAAGGCAACATAAATTAGTTTAGCATGAATCACCCAATCATAATAAAATATCTCATTAAAATAACATGTATACAAATTCAATATGATACTTATGAGTGAAGTATAATGATGTGTCGTGATATTATTGAAATGACTTTTTAAGGATTATTGATTTGATTTAACTAAACAAAAAAATCAATTCCTCTCAAAAAATAAAAAAAAATCAATTGATCAAAATTCTGTATTATCAAATTGGAATATGTATTTATCTAAAGTTTTGTATAAAACCTGTTATATAAAATGAAGCGATAA
Organism: Pelargonium nanum; assembly: GCA_036897485.1. Taxonomy (NCBI): domain Eukaryota; kingdom Viridiplantae; phylum Streptophyta; class Magnoliopsida; order Geraniales; family Geraniaceae; genus Pelargonium; species Pelargonium nanum. The sequence continues at coordinate 9,419 of JAYMTF010001341.1, read as the reverse complement.
TCCATTTTTCTCCAAAAAGTGAAAATGTTTGGGATATAAATGCTATGAAAATCGAAAGTTATAGTGTTCTTTTTTCAAGTAACTCAGCAACAACAGAGCTAGCAAATTGGGTTGGGGGTTTGGTTGGGTTTCAAATTTTAAGCACAAAATATGTTGAATTGTGTGTTGGTGGTCCTATCCGACCTAAAATTACAAAATAAACTTGATCCGACACAAAAGATAATCGGATTGAATTTAGGTCGGACGAAAATCAAATCGGATGCCAGGTGCTCACAAATTTATGTCTAAATTATTATCAACTCTACCGCTTCTTCAATAAGAAGAAATGAAAATAAAATATTGTGTTGTCTCATCTAACAAGACAACTCATAGTGTGTTAATGCATTTGGGTTTGAGCAATCAATGAAAATTGGTGTTGGGGTCACTAGTAGGTAGGTTATCAGCAGATGAGCTAAAATCACTCACCACCAAAACAACGTTCAAAACAGAGTTTGGAATTTATTTCTTTTCTTTCCTCAGCTTTCTCGCCAACCAAACACAAAATTTGTGGAAAGAATATATCTATCAAATAAACAAAAGAGAGAGAAAAGAGCGCCGTCAGCGGCCAGCCGTTTACGCGTGACGGCACCAAAAGAGAACAAACAAGCAAAGTCAGCATATATACGCCACGCGCGCGCGTGGTGACACCACACAGAGTAGTAAAAGTCAAGAGAATCAATCCAACCATTTCTCTTCTTCTTCTTCCTTTGTCTTCACGGTCTCTCTTATTCCATTTCTCACTCTGGAGCTTCACTTTCCGATTTCCGAATACAGAGATACCATACACAAAACGCTGTCGTTTCGTCATGAACGGGAAGGCCAACGTTTCCAAAGAGCTTAATGCCAAACACAGAAAGGTTGGTTTTGTTTTTTCAGTCGCTTCTTCTTTTCTATTTTTCTTGAATTTTGATCAACTTCTGATTGTATGGCGCTTGTTTTTTTCGATTTTGATTTGTGGGTATGGAAGAAAAAAGTGAGTTTTCTTGTTATTTTGATCGGGCATTTCGCAATGAAGCTCAAGTTTCAATCTTTTTGGTTGCTGTTACTAAAATTCGTGTTGGGTTCAGCTTGTTTTTATTTGAAGACTTTTGTTTTTGTTTTGTGGAACTTGTTGTGCATATTGGGTTGGCTTCTTCTCACTATGTTATTCAATATAAATGGGTTATTGAATTGCCAAGTTTCTGTAAGGCATGATTTGTGTTTCATCTCATTTTGCAATTTTATCATCTGTGAGTGTATGTTGAATTTTATCACCTATTGTTCAGGATCCTAATTGGGTCATCAACAGATTTGGGATTCCTAGGTAACTGTTTTTACTATACTTTTGGGAAGTAGTTCTCTGAATTGGCTTTGTAAATTACCAGTGGCACAACAGATTATGACTTATGAGTTGTGTAATTTAGTATCTGCTGTGTACATTTAATCATCAATAAGATAAGTTATTCAGTTAGGTCATGTGTTTGTTGGTTCGCCAGGGTGTCTACAGGTTATGACTTATGAGTTGTTAATCAAATAAGAATTGAGTGGTTGAAGTATGGATTTTCTAAGCTGACTCATACACATATCTGTCCTTTTCATTTTGTATCACCTAGTTGCTGGTTATGTGGAAAGGGCATTTACCAAATATGTTTGTGCAAAATAGTTCTCTCTCTCTCTGGATTTACTTTGTTGGTCATTTTTCCTGGGGATTAATTATTACTGGATACATGTAAACTGAAAAAACTAGAGGATCCCAACGATTGAAGATGAGATATTGAAGTAAACCAAACTCACTGTTGAGATGGAACACAAAAGAGACGTAAAATTGAAAGTTGACATTGGGTTGATTCAATAGTTACCTGGTCAGTTGCTGTGGAGAATGCATATGAGAATGTTTTCGCGGTTATTCACCGTGAGTTCCTGCATGAGTTGTCGTATGGTTTTCCCGTGCCATAAGGTAGTTGCCAGTCCAAAATCTCATTTTCTCTTGCCAAATTATACAGTAGAGCCCATGAAGGATGACCATGGTGGATTGCTGTCCCAGTATCTCTACAGTACCATTATCAATGGCATTTTTGTTTTGTTTTAGAAAAGATGGTTATAAATCTGTTGCCGTTTTCCGTCATACTCTCAACCTCACCCAAAGGAAAGGTTATGCTGCCACTTTCTTCTGTACTGCACAGAGGTTCTGGAGAATGCCTTCTTGTAAAACAAATTAATGTTTCTCTGATGAGCTACATGTGTTATTTTACATTGGTGAGAACCGAAAGATTTATGAGCAATACATTGTTTATCTGATATAAGCCAAAGTAGACATAAACAATTAGATTATAGCAATCAACAATAATAAAGGGTAGTCGGAACTCATTGCAGATTGTTGCTCTTAAGATGTTATCCTTTATTTCTTTTAACTGGTATTTTTATAATATGTAAGATTTTCTTGGTTTCTTTGTTCATTCAGCTTGTGCATCTTTGTGGTTATCTAATCAGCATATAGGATGTACTTGTAATATTTCTGTAGATTAACTCTGTTATTATATCGGTCTATCATCATGGTCATATGATTTGACCTTATTTGTGTCCATACATGCAGATATTGGAGAGCCTCCTTAAATTACCAGAGAACAGAGAATGTGCCGACTGCAAAAGCAAGTAGGTATTAGGAAGTAACACAATATTGTTTTGTTTGTTTATTGTCGAAGTGGGTAATAAAGTCCCACGTCGGATAAATATAAAATAGATGAGTTACATATAATGGTGGAAGTAAAACCCTACTAACAAGATTGACCTTTATCATATTTAACATTTATTGAGGAACAACCAGAATGCTAGATGCTGTAGATAGGAAGACACTCGTTTAACAATGTTGAGGGTGCTGATAGTAATCCTGAAATAAAGTAGGTTTAGATTTTCTGTAACCAATTTGTATAGCTTGAGAGGTTTTTAACTTATGATGGTGGCTTGTTTTTGTGCAGAGCTCCACGATGGGCTAGTGTGAATCTGGGCATCTTTATATGCATGCAATGTTCAGGGATCCACAGAAGTCTTGGCGTACACATAACAAAGGTAGTTTATTATTTATATTTGTGTGTCTACATACCCAGTTGCATGTCACATATCTTACAGAAAGTACAATTTTCATGCAGGTGAGATCAGCTACTCTAGACACATGGCTTCCAGAGCAGGTTGCATTCATCCAATGTGAGTGCTACTGTTATTTCTCATGCCTATTTCTATAATTTATTTTCTGGTATCTGAAAATCAATTTTGTTCTTTTCTTAACAGCTATGGGAAACGAGAGATCCAATAGTTATTGGGAAGCAGAGCTACCTCCAAACTATGATAGAGTTGGAATTGAGAATTTCATTCGTGCAAAGTATGCTTCATAGAGTTATTGGTCTGAAATGCTATTTTGGTTGGTTTAGTCTTACTGTTTTTGTTATTATGTGGTTTGGTCTCAAGGTTGCTTATGTCCTTGTTAGGTATGAAGAAAAAAAATGGGTTCCAAGGCCTGGAAAGGCAAAATCACCTTCTAGGTTTAGTGAAGAGAAGTCTTCAGTGAATAGATCCAGTGTTGTGAGTAGTGGCGGGCATATGAAGAATGTCGAACAAGTCTCTGGGGAGAGGAAAAACAGTCAGCCACCCAGAACAAACAATGGCTTCTCGGCGACAAAAAGTAGCATTCCGGTGCCTGCCAAAGTATCCCAGCAGGTAAATAGTACCTTTTTATTTGATCTTCTTACACATCCTATTCCGTTATGGAGGAAATTTCTGTATTTTGCGAACTTGAAATCCACGTAAGATTGTTAGAAGTACTACCATATGCATGGTATGGGGAAACATTACTATCTTAGTGTCATATTACACATGCATCTTGAGGCGATATATCTTCCAATTTTAGAGTCAGAGACTTAAGAGGTACAGTGTAGACATAATAATTATTTATTACCTTCATTGTGAATTGAGCATACAAATATGGTGGCCGTCAGAAGTGTGTATGAACTGCCTCAGAGTTCCTTCAATATAATGTTTCTGTATGGGTAGTTATCTTAACTATTTGTACTGGTAGGGTACCAGTAGCTCATGCACTTTTGTAGAGATGATCAGATATGCAATTTCAAAAGTCAAATATTTCGTATTTAAATCATATTGTGACAAACTCTTGTCTCTTCTTCCTCGCTCAGAAAACAAGTTTTGTCAAACATAGGTCTTCTGCTTTATTTTGAAAGCCTCTAGCTATGTTTCTTTTTTCAATTTTTAATGTTATGGTCAGACTTAGTTTGTGTTGGAGCAGCAATAAGATCAGGTCACTCATGTGGTCTTTTGCTGTGGGATAGCCAGGGCCTAGTTTTTCTAGAAACAAATTAATTGTAGTAAGTTTAAGGATCTTTGTTCATTGCATTTTAAAATTACCCAAGTTCAGGGGTGATCTTGTTTCTCTAATTTTCGGTCATGTACTCGAGCAGTCAAACATTATGGTGGCGTTGGGATTAAAAATTTGATGGCAATGGGAATGGGAATGAGAATGAAACTCATTCCCAAATAAGTTGTTTGGATCAATTTAAGCGTGGGAATGGGGAAATTTCTTACTGCATCACATAGTTATGCATTTTTTATATTAGAATAATAATGAATGCTTTGGAGTGCCAATGTACGCAACTTGATTATCAGGTCATCCTGTGTCTGACATACAAATTTTCTGTACAAATGTCCAACAAATCAGACCTTTATTTTTCGAAAACACAGTATATGATTTCACTTTATTGCTTCCCTTATCTTAATCTGATTTCAAGCATATAATATCTGGCTATGAGGCTATCTGCGCGGTATGAAACAGATATAAATATATTTATATTTATTCTGTTAATATCCACTTCACTCACCTTTTGTAGTATATCCCTTATATTTCCTGCCTCATTTATTTGTGTTTGAGTGACTTCCTAGAGATCTACTCATGTTTTACTGTTTGTCATTGCTTTCTTTCTGCCGGGCATTTCGTGACCGGGTTATATTGCTATTGATAAAAAAAAAATTTAGAAGCCTCGTGACTACAAATAATGTTATGATATTATGAACAGGTTACTCATGATGCAAAGCCAGAAGTTGTTCAGAAGTCAGAACCAGCAGTCTCTAGAGCTGAATTGGATAAGCATGTGGCTAGTGCTACCCCGGTCATCTCTCCACCAAAAGTGGATTATGCTACTGATCTTTTCAATTTGCTCTCCATGGATGATTCAAGTAAGAATGATGACACAAGTTCTGCTCCTCTGGACAATGCACAGTCTGGTATTGAGTGTATGTTTCTGACCTTAATAGTACTGTTAAATCAATTATTGCATCAATACTTATTTCCTCCTTCACATTTCATAAAAATGATTAAACGTTGTAATATGGCTACATGTCAACGTCTAACTTGATACATTTCAATTTGCAGCTGCTGAAGCAAAATCAATATCGGAGAAATGTGATTCATCAATTTCAGTTGAAAGCAAGACGCAGCCGAAATATGGGATTGAGGATCTATTTGTGGATAATACACCAATAGTGACACAATCAGCCGCACCCCAGAAAGATGTGAAGAATGATATTATGAACCTCTTTGAAAAGGTATGTTTATGGTTTGTTGAGAGTAATGTTTCAGGTGTTCGGTCAAACAAAATGTGGTAAAAAGAATGTTTAGTTGACTAAATACGATTCGGCTCTCTCTTTAATATATAGATTTTGGATTTTGCAGTCCAATATGGTGTCCCCGTTCTCTATGCACCAACAACAACTTGCAATGCTATCCCAACAACAGGCGTTCGCCATGGCTGCCAATGCAAATTCTGTTGGCGGATCCCAACCGTTTCCTGCTGCCATGCAGCAACCAGGCTTCAATGGCGTTAAGTTACCGATGCAAACTTGGGGAACCGTTGGCCATCAAGTTCCTGGAATGATGTTGCCCGTAGCTGGTCGACAAGGATATATGCAGGTTGCTGAGCTGCTAATAAGTTTTTTTTCTTTTTCTTTCATCAACTGCTTTTAGAGTGAAATTCATTGTCTAATCATGTTATTGCTGTCTTATGCCAGACGGCAAGCAGCCAGCAAGCACACATAGCAGGGAATTCAGTTCCTTTTCCAACATATAGGTACGTACATCTTCAAATAAGCTTATTGTTGTTAACCAATCAGAAGTTCATTCTGTTTTTATGCATAATACAATGATTCTGATATTTCTAGGTATACTGTTGTAAGAAATTCCGTAAATCTAAACATCTGGTTTAATCAGGATCAAGAATCAACACCTTTTGCCAATTAAAGTTTATCCTAAAATCACAAAATCTTGAATTAAACATTTTTTCCCAACTATTGTGAGGATCACATCCCAACCCTCTAATGTGTGGATGGAATTGGAACGAGCCTAGTCGTGGAAGATTTGGTTACCTGAACCTAATTTGTTAGGTTTGATGGTGACCTAACCTTACGTTAGGAGTCAAGACCCAATTAATCTTCTTTCTAGGTCAACAAATTGACAACTTTGAATATAAGAAGTAAACATGATCAGGCTTACAAAAAGTCAATAACTAACACTATCCTCTGTCGTTTCTGGTGCAGCATGAATATGGGAGCGCAGGTAGCGCCGGTCAATGGCATGGCAAATACAAGACCAAGTTGGCGTCCTCCATCAACATCTTCGAGCATTCCATCAAAATCGGGGAGAGATTATGATTTCGGATCATTAACACAAGGGATGTTTACGAAACAGTGAGGAGGACTTGGCGCATGCTCGGGTTAGCAGGTGATGATTTTAATTTCCTTCACGTACGTAGTAGCAATAGTTACAAACAAATATAGAAAGCGATTTATTTCAGGATGCATTCTTGATCCGCCTACTGGGGCTGGATGGAACTTGTTCAATTGGGAAAAGATCATTAAGCTTATTATTTGCTCTAATGGCCTCATTTGTATTGTTTGGCTTGTTCATGTAATAATAAAGCTATCTTGGTTCATTTCTTGTATGTGTTCTCATCTCTTTTATTAGGAAAGCAATGCAACATAGATGGAGCAAACGAATTAGAGTTAGCGATCACGACGCTAATTAAGCGTGTATGGATTTAACATATTCTTGGAAAATTTAACGTGTTTAGTAATCGTGTCCTCTTCGTATTTAACTTATTTAACAAGCACAACACTTTCAATTGTATGTGTTGTGTGACATGCACAATTTGATTGACATTAAATAAGAATTGAAACAATTAATCATTTATACGGTATATGTTATTTTACTGAAGATGTAATTTTATTGAAACAAGATAGTGTCGTGTTGGGTCAATTCAAGTAGTGTCAAAACATGTTGAATCATATTGCAAACCTACCTATTTCAATTAGACAAGTTATGGGTTTACTATCAAGAGGAACTCATTTATTCAAATGTGTTACACACGTCCTATTGTCTTACTCACAAGTAAATGTGTTTGTATTCAATATTTTTAAATGTTTCATGTTCACACTAACCGTTATATTACATACTCATATCACAAATGAATGTCCACTTGTCTATTTTCGTAAAAATATAATGAAAGAGTTTCCTTGTACTCTCAAGTCTCATGTGCTCTTAGTAATTCATGCATAATAAAAAAAATGAAACACTAAAAAATGAGACAATTTTACAAAGTAGACATTACCATCAATCACGTGGATCAACGGGTAAGTGTTTGTTTCAGATTTGAGTTTGAGTCCTAAGAAATGCAACTATTTTAAAACTCAATAGAAATGATTTCGTGTTGATCGCAACCCGCTTCAAAAACTCATGGTTAAGACAAAAAGATAAGGCATAATTCGGAGGGACCAGAAGATGCAGCAACGTATAAATTAATGAAAGCTGGAACTCAAAACTTCTCATTTCAATCCTTGCCCTGAAATCCTTTGGCAATTTTCTTTAGCTGACCCATCCATGGGAGCATTAAATGAAAAAATGTACTAATCCTCAGAGCCAAGCTACACTACTTAGATTTTGTCTTGGCTGATTGGAGATTTGCTCCTCAATTGCTAGTAAAAACAACTATGACACAAACAATACACTACAGCAAAAAAACTGTAAAAATGGGATTGCAGTGTAGTTTTGGGGGTAGTAGTACATTATACATAAATTCAAAATTTGATCAACCTTCCCGTAGCCTTTTAATTCTCTCCAGAGCACCAAGACGTCTCTCACTCTCGCCATCTTTATCTTTACCATTGGCTGCATCATCTGCTGCCCCGTCATTTTCAAGGGCATCTCTCTTGCGAACCAACCCTCCAAAAACTGCATCAGGAACATCTTTCTGGGCAATCTCAATCCTTTCATCGTCATCTTCAGAGTCACTTTCATCCGGCAGCTCAATATCTTCTTGATTGGCAGCTGGAGCTTTGATCCCTCCCTCACTCTGTGATTCCACACCAGCACTTACAAATCCCACTTTTCTGCTGCCATCCTTACCACCACTGGTGTCATTTGCTACAGGTGCTAACTGTCTTTCTAGAGCGGCCATTTCATCTTCAGGGACCCCAGCCCGTTTCAGCCTATCCTTGGCATCGTCAAGGTTTAGCTTCTGATCCTTTTGCATCAGATACTCAGGTAGTATGAAGTGCGTCTGCAACAGCAGTAAGAACCATAACAAATTAATTATTAAAATGCGTATCTAACTTAGATTTTCATAATGCATCATAGTAAGGACAGTGAGTAGTGGAAAAGAAGCTACTCCCACCAACCCAAAATGAGTGTCAAATGAATGTCCTCTCTCTACTTTAGCCAGTGAATTATGAATAATTACCAATAATATCCTTAAAAAAAGTTAGTTAAAACAAAACCTTGAGTTTGTTATACCCAAGGCACATGTCGGTACATGATGGTACATCATCCACTAATAAAATCATCATTAATTTTTTTTTGCAAAAGGGAAACAAGACACTCAGTTTAGGACGGAGAGAGATATTAATTTTCCAAAACCATATACAAAGAAACAAAACCGTTTGGTGTATAAGAAAGGACCATCATAAGTTTCTGACAAAATTACTCCATTTGCTTCAAGAAATTAATCAGATCAAATTAATTTATTTCTATATGAATAGAAGAAAAAAATTCTAAATCTATATGCTTCCATGGAAATCCTTTTATAACTCGAAACTGCGATCTGTCACTAGAACTCACATATTAATATGATAAGGTATCGTATGTCTAGCTCAACACACATATTTTCCAAAGAAACTAATCAAAGTGGGAATATATTAAATAAAAAGGGTAAATGTACCTGGCTATAGCTAGCAGAGACACTCCGTTTAATTCGAAGCATTTCTCGGAAGGTATCTTCATTTCCGTGTTGAACCTCAAACTCATGCCACTTATTCCAAAAGTCAGCATCAGATCGTGGATCTGCAAACTG
>JAYMTF010001340.1:0-24041 GCA_036897485.1 Pelargonium nanum | reverse complement strand
CAAAGATGAATAAAAAACAATTATTTACGAGTTCAAGCATGGTAACGTCATAAGCATACTTGAGGAAAAAGATGGTGAAACTAAAAAAAAAGCGAAATTATAAAGGGTAAAATAGTCAAAAAAAATCATTTTTTATTAAATTTTAATAGCGTTAGTTAGTTTTGACTGATTTCGTTAGAAATTTAACGGAATGGACCTCACGAGAACAAAATTCATGAAAACTATGACTTGCGCGGAATAAATTAAAGTTTAGGGATCCAAGTAAAATAAGTGGGATAATACAAGGACCCCAAAATGAATTTTCCTTAATTAAACTAACTTAATAGTTCAAAAATGATAGTTTATGCGCCTAATTGTACATTTTATCAAAGTTCATGTACCAAAATAGGATCCGTCTCCACACAAAATTGTTAGTTCTAACTAATGATGGCATTAAGTTGTTTTCAATGTTAATGAATTTCAAAGCATTTTCATGACTAAATAGTCTTATATAAACATCATGAATCATAAATCATAAATCTACTCTTTTTACTTTTTATTCATAAATATAAATTTAAGTCAAAACATTGTTGAAACAATTAAAATAAATTTGGTTTTGTTAACAAGAGTGCAATGAAACATGAGAGGAAACATATGACAATGCAAGAATAAAGCCAAGCTTTGTAACTGCAAGTACTGAGATCTTAAAATGACATAAGAGGCTCTAAATTGCAATTGCAATCCATATCATATATAAATAGATAAGAGAGAGAAAGTAAGCTCCTATTATATTCCCCTGAATCTGATATTACAACAATCCATCACCAAATTAAAGTTGAAATTTCACAAATCATCTGTTTAAGTTACAAAAGAAGGGTTAAGGGTATAAAGATTAGTAGGAAAAATAAATGATCTATGCTCTCTCAATTAAACCCACTTTCTGTGGTTGGTTTCCTGGAGCTGGAGTCTGAAGAAAAATCTCTCCTCCATGCATCTGTGTTAAGCTTCACCTTGCTGGTTCTGTTCCATGTTAGCTACTGCTTCTGCTCCGCACAGTCGTGTCAATTCTTCCTGATATTTCCACACAAAATAATAAAAAATGGAACCGATTTGAATGTGTTTCATTTATATGTAAGATGGTATAAATATGTATTGTGGAATAGGTTATGCGAAAACAAAACCTTTATAGAATTGTTCTCGGATGTGAGTTTCTCACAATCCTCCGAAAGCCTTTGCAAGTCTTTTCTAAGGGCGCTATTGTCGTTGCTTAAGGCCTCCACCCTTTGCTGTAGCTCTTCACACTCCGCCTGATTACAACATAGGCAAAGCAATAACATTTAAGAATTTAACATGAAGTATCCGATTCCCGACATCTAAAACTAGCTGACTTTCCCGACTGATTACAAATCCTGAAGCTCGTAGATAAAACATGTTGATGCTAAAATGTAATTTTGATAATAAAAAAAAAATAATCAGTAGACTCCTCTTACTAATAGGGAGAATGGACTGTATCGAAAATAATGAACATTAAGATCATCTGTCTTACACGCTGTGAAATTGATTCTAGCATCAAAAATGTAGAGCAACTTCTCTTAAAACCACGACCACATTTACAAAAGACCCTAGTACACAAATCAGCTTCATTTAATTTTTGCACATCACGTATTTTCTGGACCCATGAATTTTTATGGAATTCCTATCAAAATTCTCCCAAGGGAGGCAGAAGTATCTGTACATAAAAAAACATTGAATTTATTTTGTAAGCGCTGAGCATGCAAATCCAGTTTGAGTTTCCATATTCAGTATGTCACGCTTAGTCATTGAAGTTAAGTAAAGATTCTACACAAGGAAAATGCACAAACAAAAATTCTGCCAATGCAGCTAGGGTGAAGTTATGTCACTTGTGGATGAAAAGAACAAAAATGAAACTAATGGATCATAGAACTTTATACAGACTAATTATTATTGTTATTATTAAAATAAAAATAAATACTCATAAGATCGAATTCTACTCTTTAATGAAAATAACTAGAACCCAAGGATTCATGAAAAGAGCAGAGAAGCATCTCTACCTGCTTGCGTAATCTTGACCGCCTAGCTGATTCCCTATTAGATTGCTTCCTCTTCTGTCTTTTCAGTTCACGTTCATCCTGCTAAATCATGAGCTAAAAGTCAGTGAACAAGACTTCATAAGTACACATGCACCAACCTAAATGTTGAGATTTCTCAATCAAAACAAATTTTGCACATATGTATCATGAAAAGAAAAAAAGAAGAGTCAAGACAGACAATGGAAAAGAAATATAAGGGTACCAAATAAAAAATGCAACCTAAATTTGCATGCACACAAACAAGGATGAACACTGCAAAAAGATCAAGAAAAAAAATATTTATTCTAATTACTTAGAGGGTAATGAAAGGCAGGGAAACGCAACGCTGTTTCAAATTCTTTGGGTTAGGGTTAGAAATATGATAATTAAATAGTGATGTACACTAATTTGAAGCCAACTGTCACTACAAAAAAAAACAATTTCTAGGTCCATACTTGAATCCATTGCTCCGGCATTATGCCTTCACGTCCGATCATTGCAGGAACGATGGCTGATGAAGCACCAGATGGCCTCATTTTTGCACCTCCAGCAGTAGCAGGCCATAATTCCATCCCAATATTCAGATTAGTGGCAGGCACAGAGCCCACAGGTTTTGCAGGCACTGGTGGTTGGGTATTTTGGGCATTAGCTCCTGTATGAGTGACAGTAATTAGAAACTTATTTTAGCGTATAAGCAGATGGCAAGCATTATTTAATTGAAGATGAAAAATATACCTTCAGCTAGCATTTGGTTAAAGCTTCCCTTCTTACTTGCAGAATATTCCTGAATAAGAATTGGGCATGTGTTCATTAGAAGAAAATAACATTAGTGAAAACCTTACCTATTAGTCCAATTTACAGTCATTCATTTAGATTGACAAAGCAAACTACATCATAAAAAGGCGTACCTGCTGGTTAGCGTTCTCATCACTAGCATCTGTTGAACCTTCACTGCCACTGTCGGCACTGTCAACAAGCAAATTTACTATCACTTTCCAAGCAATTCAATAAAACGTCAATGGCTATCGCAAGGAATGAAAATTCTTGATCAACAAACCTTTGGGAGGCCCCGTCATTTCCTGAACCTGAAGCTGCCCTTACAATCTCTGCAGCTTTGCCACCAGCCAAACCTGTATTTCCTGAAGTTCCCTTGGATTTTTTGGCTGAAGCCCGATCCTTCCCTTCAGGTCCTTTTCCTTCCAATCCCGTGCCAGTCTGTACCGCGTTTGGAGTCTAAATAATAAATAGATAGGGCAAATAAGGAAACCAATTTCAAGTCCTTCCAGAAGATGAAAAGTCAATAATATTTGAATCCATGAACAACATACAAAATACTGAAACAGATAAATAAAATTTGATTTTACCATGGCCATGTTGGGATGAGCATAGACTCCTCCATGAGGATACATAGCTGGGTATGGAACTGGGGTTCCATATGGTGGCATAAGAGGATGCTGAATAGTAATAAGAAAATAAGAAAAGAGTAAATTGCAGCTTTTCTGCTGACATGAAATCGGCAAAATTATAAAACTCCCAAAATATATGGAAAGCTTAATATGGTTTGAAATGTAAATATTTACCTGGGCCCCCCACATGTAGGGGTGGGGAGTTGGAGAAGCAACAGTTGAGGGGAAATAGGGAGGCGGGGTAGCTCCAGCGCCATAGTAAGCCTAAAAAAGAGTTGAGCTGTAAGCTATTAAAATAATTTACCAAGGTTTTATGCTTCTCAAGGTAACTCTTCAATGAGTTTATAAGATCACCTAACTATTTTGAAAACAAACCTGCATAGAACTAGGCCAATCAGAATATGCCGGTGTTGTTGGAATTTCCTGTAGATAATTGGAGGCAGATCAACAAGTGAAAGAGCAAGAAAGAAAGAGAAAGAGGGATGCACGAAGGAGTACCTGAGTTGAAGAAGGTGGTTTGGAAGCCTTGGCAGGCGTGCTTTCTTCCCCAGTCCCCATTCAGATCAATTCACAGTATAACCCACTAAAACTCAAATAGCAATAACACGATATCCTGTACTATCTATGAAGAACCTGCAAACACTATACCATATCAGAAATCATAGACTTCAATTCTAAGAGTAACAACAGAATTTTGTGAGGTAAGAAATTCAGTTATTTTAGTATCCAAAAAACTAAATGCACTGTTGAAAGGCCATGTTCTTTGTCCATACAAAAATATATTGAACTATCATCCAAAAAGAATGAGTATGGAATCTTATACTGCAACAACACAACATACATAACATTAAGCATCTCATACGACTTGAACCAACTATGCATGGTTTAGTGCACACCAAAATATTGATGAGTGAATTTTTAACAGCGAGTTTCTTTAATTTTCCAACATCTTACAACTTTGTCTGGTATGGGCCGCATGATACAGTAAAATGATTGAGGTACCACCATTTGTTGCTTGTTACACTTATGCGGTATCCGAACTTTGAGAAGACTATAACAAGTTTCTCCTGATATACATATCAATTAGAACGGAATCTATAGCCATAATTTTCTAAGCCCGACAATACGAAACCATCTTCCCCAACCTGATAGTCATATCCATATTCTTTTTAACTCAGAGGACACTATCACCTTACTGGAAACCTAGACAAAAATTATACGTGGCCTTCAGTTTTCTATTACTTTCATATATGGTACCGCTTCTGCGTGGTACTAAGAGCTTCATCAGAGCTGAAGCATCTCTAACAGCATTTTTTCAAATGCAGCTGAGGAATTAACATCTGAGTAGTGCAACCTAACATATGTCTTGTATACATCTCAGCTCTAAAGACCGAAAACCTCAACTATCCATACAACCTTCCTTGTGACATCGAGAGCCAATAGTAATGGACTTCACTGGTAACCTCCAAATTTCTTGAGCTTTGTAAGTCAATCATCACGACAATCAAGTGCCGCACTCTGACTATGCCAAGCATCATTGGGCATGAAATATAGTACAATTTCATAGTCATCGTACAAGTTTCTTAATCATCCTGATTCCCGATATGTATAAGAAGAACACCATCTTAAGCAATTCACTTTCGTCAAGGGGTTTTGACCTCTTTAATGTTTTAATCTTTCCCTCCTAACGGGCACTTGCTTTTGAATTCACACTACCATATAAGAATAAGAACTAATTTATAACACACGAAAATCCTCTACCTAATGTTTGAACTTTTTGTTCACAAGAATAGACCAGAAACTAGCCTCCTAAGAAACAAAAATAACATCTTTTTGACAGTACTAGCCATCTATTAGTTTCCTTTTATGACTAATGCATCATGCCACTATTTTGTACTACACTCACAACCACCTCAATTCCTGGTGTACAAAAGATCCTTCCAGTATGGTTGTTCAAGAGTAATGACAAGATAGATAACTAAATCCGCATTTGAAGCTCAAACTTGAGCCTTCTAAGCCATCAATCATACAGAGCTAGATAGGTACCAAACTAAAGGACAGTTAGGTAGTCCAAGAGAAACAGTAGACAACCACATCTTAAACTTCCCTTAGCATAGCAGATCCATCAAAAGATCCATATTTCCTAACCAGATAACACCGTAGCAAATCTTCAGAAGCTAAACAAACAGTGAAATCTACAAATTGAAGACAGTAAGAGCTGACCAATGTCCAATGTAATTGAAGAGAACACCCACCTAGAGGCAACCACATAATTTGGGAACAAGCATGCAATTAAGGAACCACCATCCACCATAGTATCAAAATCAAACCCCCCATTCAATTCAAATCAAATCTTAAACCACAAGATAAGAAAATTAGGAAATCAAAAATCAAAAGAACAGTGAAATTCAGCTCCATAATAAATAAATTTAAAAAAAAAAACTAGTAAAAATCATGGAAACAAAAGCCTGAAATCGAAACCAAACATCATGAGACCCCAAAGAGATTAGGCATAGAATACAGAACAAAAGACAAACACAGTCCTCGTGTACGTAAATATAAACAAAACAGAGAGAGAGAGAGAGAGAGAGAGAGAGACCTGCTTTCATGGCGTTAGAGAGGGAGTGATGTGGAAGTCCAGGTGGAGCGGAGAGGGGAAGGAAGATGGGTGAGGTGGTTTATTTGCACACTGAACAAAAAGCCCCCAAATAAACCCCTTTTTTAAATAAAAAATATATATCGATAAAGATCAACGGCTGAGAATTTAGGGTTGTTGAAAACAGTGAAGCCCAATCTGTGCGGTCCAGAATGCACCTGGAGCTCGCTACTGTTCTGGGAGACGACGAAGAAGAAGAAGAAAAGAGTGTGATAGTGGTGATGTAGGTGCTGGAGTGGTACTGTACAGGTACGAATCGGATTTGGGAATTGGGAATTGGGAATTGGGGAGGTTGAGGAGGAGATGATGAGGATCTGGTGTGGCGGTGTCCTATAGGTTGGAGAGGAGTTTAGGGTTTTGTGGGAGTGACACGTGCGGAGGAGAGGAAAGCCAGCTGTCCACGTTTTAGTGGACAGGGACGTTGACAAAGCCTAACAACGCAGCAGATGATGAGATGACTCATCATGACAACCAACGGATAACCTTATTTATTTTCCAAGTGGAGACCTGCTGTCCATGTCCCCTCCCTGCCTACTCCGGTTTCAACTAGTTGGACTCGGAGCTCTTCATTTGGATCCATCCCTCGGATCCGACTTAAAATTGATTTGATCTGATTCGAATAAGTAAAATAGGAGTGAATTAGATCAGATAAAGTCGTTTATTTTACATAAATCAAGTTACTTTTTATCGGTCTGAACCGATTCAACTTCTTTTAGATCATCACCTCTGCTACTAGGGATGATCAAATGGATTATGAACCCTAGTTCGAGTACTTTCGGGACAAAATTGAATTAGTATAATTGATTCAATATACTATTTCGTATATTATTCGTATTTGATTCAATAAAATAAAAGTTTTTTTTTTCTCCTTGGATTTTGATTTTGATTAGTATAATTGGTAAATGCTAATTTTATTTTTACTTTTTCCATAGTTGCTCTTTTGTAAATAAATAATATGGTTTCAATGTCACATTGAACAATTGATTCATTACATCGTA
This sequence comes from Pelargonium nanum, assembly GCA_036897485.1. Taxonomy (NCBI): domain Eukaryota; kingdom Viridiplantae; phylum Streptophyta; class Magnoliopsida; order Geraniales; family Geraniaceae; genus Pelargonium; species Pelargonium nanum. Next base: position 16,912 of record JAYMTF010001340.1, on the reverse strand, counting down.
TATTAAGTTTTTATATTCCTCCGACCACTTAAATAAATGATGAGTAGGAGAAGATGTATAAAAATAAAACATAAAAATGCAAGAAAATGAGATGAAAATAAAAATAAAGTAATTCCAAAGATCACGTCGGACAAATTGAAAAATAGTATAGTTTAAAAAGAACTGTCACATGGGTCAAGTTAATATCGTGTCTCTGTCTTAAACAATTCCAGTATTTTGGTTTGCTTCAATATCTCATTTATTAAAGACCAATAAATTCGAACTCTATAACACCATAATCCACCGTGTGTATATACATATACATATATATATGAAAAACACCACTATATTAATACCAATGTTGACATGAACTGGTTTTGCGTAGACCATTTTATTAGTGAGTATCATGTTTCTCAAGCCACTTACTTCTCAATCTTGATCTTGTGACTAAGATTATGTATTGTTTCTATCTCTAATTTAGTTAGTTTCGATAACATGAAATAATCATGCAATACGTAATAAATTTAGTATGATATAACATTACTTGACTGTCAACCTGGAGCATCACAAAAATTTGTTCAAAAATCAAATATATGTTGAGCACGTGCCAATGCCCAAGTACAATGGGCTATAAAGTGGGCTCGTTAAGCAAGTAAGTATTGCTTAAGTCCATACATTATCAATCCCAGCTCTCGAGTCAAGATCCATTGTTTATTTTTACGGTTAATGTTGAAATTTTAAGCAATGGACCAAAACTTAACTAAATCAGGGTGACCCACTAAACGGGACCAAAGGCCCAATAAGACATTGCCCAAAATTGAGGTCTCAAATAAGGGTCCAAGTCTAACTAAGAAAGAGGAAATAAATGTCTTTTTTTTTAAGAAAAATAAATGTCATTTTTAACTTACATTTTTCTTACAAACTAATATATGTTTCTTTTTTATGAAGTTAATTATGTTTGTTAGAAAACATGTCCATATGTTTAAAAAAGTAAATATATAATAGTGACTAACTTATTATTAATTTTTTGTAAAAATAGAAAATATAAAGTTTATTTTAAGACGATATAAAATATTCATTTATTCCAACATGTCCCATTGTCCCATACTAAATTTTCCTAACCATCTCATTTTTCTTGTATATATCAAAAACCTGTCAATTTTTCCGGTCAAAAAAAAAAACCCTGTCAATTTCATTCCGAATGCAAATTCAATTGGTGAGTTCTAAGGATCATCACTGAGTAAAATAAAAATTTATCCCACGTATGAATTATAAATTCAAAAATAAACCAAAGTGTCTAAATGTCTTAAGAATTCATATGAAAATATATAAATAAACGTCTTAGTACTGATTTTCGAGTATAAATGAAAATAGTAATGTGTATGTATAGAATCTCAATAGAAAAGATTCTTATTAGTAGTGCTTTCATACATTGGACAACACACTGGTTTTGATTTTTTGTTGGCGTGAAACACTATGTACGTATATTTTTATAAAAAATCAATTTTACACACACTAGTTAATTATGTTACATACATTAGTAGTACATATATATAATCAATTTTTGTGCACTTGAAGACTATCACCTCATCGAATTATCTTTAAAATGCACTTATAACATTAGCCTTTGTATTCAAGCTAGTAAATATTATTTGAAATTACGTAGCCAATAAAAAAGTCACATTAACTATAAAATGCACTGACCATATTTTTCAATAAAAGGGTAAAATATATATTTTTTCTATTTATATATTTTTAATTCGATTTCAAACCTAATTTAAGCTATGTTAAAGAGTTATTTCTATATAAGTATGATAAATATAAATAAGGCTATTAAAGACACCAATATGGCACACTAATAAAACATATTATAAATCTCCAGGAGCCATTAACTTCTGGATAAGATTGTTTCAACAACAACAGCAAAAATTTAGAGATAAGGTGTACAGAACATGTATTTCCTTAAACAAGTTGTTTTATCCTGATTTATAGGCTTCAAAAAATAGTAAGTTTCTATCCTATTTTTCTAATTTTGTCACATTATGCTCCACCATATATATAACTCGGATCAGATTATCAGTACCGAATCTTTACGAATTTATTTAGGAAATAAAAGTTAATGATAATAAAAATCTTCCACCATTTCCTTATATTCATAGGAAAGTAAGTAAATAATTCACCATAAATTAGCAATTTTAGTAAAGTATGATCAGAGGCAAAGCATGGTTTTGATGTTATGAAATTTGAATAAAGTATTTGAATTGTTATATTTTCAAATAATTTGCAAATAAAAATGTCTATGGTTGACATAATGACATGTACCCTAATTTTATATGTCAGTCAACTTTACATATTGCCATATATAATAGCAAGCTATTCTACGATAAGAAATTCCTTTTATATTTGTCGGTCCAATTTATAGTTGTGCTGCCATTATTTTTAATTGATGAGGCAATAGAATTTGCATAATTCAAATTAACAGAATAATCTTTGACATATTTGGAATTTCGTTTACTTGAAAAATATAGTTGAATTTTGCTATAATAGTTAATTACTATTACGAGTATATTTATTATAAAAGAAAATTGAAGAAGATAAGCCATCCAAGGTGCATGATAATGTAATCTTCATAGTTAGGTCAAATTAATTAACATACTAAACACTAAAAGAAAAAGAAAAATAACTATTTACATTAGATTATCCCCAATATTACACCCACCATCTACAAACTAAGATTATGTTATAGTAATTAATAATTAATTAATTAATCGTACAGATTAATCCATTGATCAGCCCCATAAACGTAATTTTCCACCGGCATGTACAGTACGTCATCGAAACCCTCCATCCCAAACTCATTTCCAAAGAATTGTTGCTGATCAATGCTGGTCACGTCCACCGAGTACGACGAGCTCGGGCTGTTTCCGGCGCGCTCCGACACCGAGAGCCGCTGGATCTCTTTCTCGGCCTCCGAGAGCTGTTCCTTGAGCTTCAAGACCTGAACAAAACACAATTAATTAAAATTAAACCTGTCATTATTAAGAGAATAATGATGTTACGCACGTGGGAAAGAAATGGGTTGCGCCACGTGTCGTTCTAATCCCAACATTGTGGGCCTTTACTGGACAAGCGCAGGCAGGCCCAACATGGGCCACCTTAAACTACATCGTACGGACCCCTCGTGGTTCGGAACGGGACATGTGGTGCGTGCCCCTTTTGCTGTCTCGTGAGGTGGCAGCATGTCAATTTTTTTTCCGTGACGAAAATAAAATAAGATTTTAGCTTCCAAAGCCAACCCAGCAACTGGGGCTGGTTATGGCTTTCTTCGAGCCTAGAGCTCATGCACGTTCAATTTCTTGGTGACTCACCTTGTCCTTATCACTTAACAATTGTTTTTTTTTTCTCTCTTTCGTGTTTGGTTACTGAGAAAATGAAGGAAAAGTGGAAAAGAGACCGTGTCGTACCTCGGACTCAAGCCGGCATTTATCGACGACGACGTTGTCGTGGAGGGATTTGAGCCTAGAGTACTCCTCCTCGAGCTTCTTGTTCTTCCAGCGAGCACGGCGGTTCTGGAACCACACGGCCACTTGGCGCGGGTCCAGACCGAGCTCCGATGCGAGCCGGTCCTTTCTCTCCGACTCTAATTTATGCTCGCTCCCGAAGTTGAGCTCCAGCAAGTGCACTTGCTCGGCGCTCAGCTTCCTCTTCCTCAGACCGGCGTCGCCGCTCTCCGCTTTGCTCTTCTTCCGCCTCCGCCGCCGTTTCGTCTCCTCTGAAAATTAAAACAGATAGCATCATGAGTACACTTTTGTGAATGAAATGTAATAGACATATAAAAAAAGATGATTTTTTTTTAAGTACCTTGTTGGGGCACCATTTCTGTGTAGGCGTCAGGGTAGAGTTGCGATATGAGCGCCATGTGATCGTCGTTCATCACCATGGATCGATGGTCTTCAAGATGATCAAGTTTTGATGATGATGATGATGGTTTTTGATAGCAGAGGAAGTGTTCAAGTGTTACTCAGCTCTCTGGTTTCTCTGTCTGAGAAATGAGTGAATGTCCAAGAAGAACCAACCAGCTTATTTATAAGGGGACTTGACAGGGACTCTCTGCTTCGCTCACTTCCTAAACCCAAACCCACCCAACAAATTAAACCTCGGTTTTTCCGAAAATAACGATAATGCCATTGGAATAAGATTTTGGAATATTTTTATCCGGAGTTAAATTAAAGGTGCGGACTCGGAGCGTGAGGGGATGCGTGTTCACTTGACTGATTGAGGGGCAAATTAGGAAAAGAAAAAGAGAGTGGATAAGGTGGCATTAATGGTAGTTTTACACGTGTACAGTGGAATATTTGACGGCCATGATTGAAAGTTGTGGACGGAGAGTTGATCGCCAATGCGAGTGTCTTGATTTGGGTATAGGAAATGAAGATATGGGGCCTAAGGAAGTAGGATTGGTTTTGCCTTTCCTGATTGGGTAATTAAGCATAGAGGTGTGGTGAGGAGTAAAAAGAAAAGAAAAGAAAAAGAAAAATGTGGGTAAAATAGAGAAAAAGAAAAGGAGAGGATGTGGTTGGGATCCCAAACCTGACCACCTAGAAGTTAGTAAACAATGTGGTACGGTTGGATTAGAAATGCAAGTCACTCTTGTTGTCCAATTGGGTGGTACTCACTCACACCACTTTCAATGTCGTAGCTTAGCTTGGCTAGCCGAGCCGACACTCACTTTTTTGCTCTATGGCTTAGCTACTAATTAACTACTACTTAGCTACTAATATGTGTTATTAAACAATAAACCCATGCGTGGCTCGAGATTGTAGAAAGTCCAAAAATATTAAAATACCCCCAACTAATGTAATTAATTAGCCTTTGATATATAGTTGTAGATCATCGTTTGAGATTTGAATTAGTTGATAAACATGAAATTGAAGCACTATTTGAAACTCAATTTGAATTGCATTAAACGTGGAGAATTATGTAAAACTCATACCAATTTCATTATTCTTAAGTTTGTGATATGATCGTGGTGTATAGAATTGACAATTAGTGCGTGTACATTGTGTTTATATCATAACGAAGATTGAGTGTGTGTTGCATGCTCCAACATAAACACATCATGTTTAGAAATAATCATGTTAAATTATTGGACACAAATACTAGACATTAATTAATGAACACAAAACACGAACATGACAATGTTTAACACAATAAATAAATGGATCGTGTATAACACGATATGATTAACACAAAACCCAACCCTTCAAATTTTTTCACAATAGAACTAATACGTTTGACACATTATTATAATTTATTTGAAATTGTTCCCTTAAGTGTATGTGTTAGAATTGTCAAGTGTGTCACAACACGACTAACTATTCATGCTTGCTTATTTTAGAAGTCAAACACACGAACACGGCTACTAAACATGTTGGATTCTCCAAACAAAATGCTACACAATTACAAAATTTATGTAGCTAATCAACCACGTTAATTTCATGTTTTATTTGCATCGTGTGTCGTGTTATAAACAAATTGCCAATTTTAAGAATGTTTGATTAACCTCATATGTACGAACTTTCTCTTTTAAATACAATACTTACATACTTGAATTTATTTTCAAAACACTTATATTTGTTTTTCAAACATGAGATAATCTGTCATGACACATGAATTTCGTAAAAAAGGAGTATCAAGAGACTTGGTTGAGGCTGAGGTTGTCGTCAAATTAAACACAAATGGACAAAAATCAACAACTAATCCAATCAACAAATCATTAATGAGTTCACTAATTTCACATCCACATAAATGGACAACTATTCTAATCAAAATAACTAAAATAATAATCCTTCAAGACTTTACTTAGAACCTCAAAGAAGGCCCGCAAAACCACACACTATAAACAACGAGCCACGTCAACTTAGTGCAACTAATATTTTAGTATATGAACTAATGATAAAATGTGTGTTGCTTAGTGAAGAACCTCAACGAATTTACTCATAATTATTTTACTAATTAAAGCTTGTAATTATGATTAAATATTAGTGGTTGTTGGAGGATGATGCCGTCATTGTTGACGCAGATTGCTGCTTAAAGAAACTAAGCCATGCTCATGGCTAAGGACTAAGGACATTGGTTTCTAATTTTGTAAAAGGAAGATAAGATAGTGACGATTGTATATATAAATATACATATATCTACGCAAGATTTTACTTATTTTGATCTAAGTTAATTAATCATTGATTCAGCAATTTACCCAAAATTCATATGAGACAAAATTAGGAACAGTAAAATCAAATTTGATCATTTGGTACAGTGTATCTAATCAAATTAAAGGATTATAATTATATATGAAACCAAACATGAATATTTTGCATGACGTTCCAAAGTTTTTTACGTGTACACAATAAAATTACCCTCTAGGTTTGTAGTGCTCCATTGTTTTAAAACAAACATTTTCTTTTTCTAAATTTGTCTAATAGTAGTATATCTCATAGTAATTAAGATCATGTTTCTCTAACAAAAAACAAAAATAATTAATACAGATTTAACAAAATGTTATTTGTCTCAAATTTTATACAAAATAGTTTGTCAGTCTAGGTGGCATATATTTTATATTTCATTAGATGATATGTTAGGTATAAATGTGTAGTTAGGTACTGTACCGTATCCATATTGTTTTATACAGTAATATTTTGTATGATGGTTTAAAGTCTTACCCATGTACATGATAAAGTTACCAATTAGGTCAATACTTGGTAACGTCTAAAAGTAAAAGGAAAATTTTCCAATTTTGTTTGTGTATATCCTCATATACTTTTATCCATTTCTTTTAAAAAGTTGTATTGTATGTACATGGAAGAATGAGGAATTATAATTGTGCATATAAATATACCATCTTATTATTATAAATAGAAATTTAAGTGTTTGATGTATAGATTATAGTTGTAAACGTAACTAAATAGTTTCTGCAACTAAGTTTTAGAGACTCCTTAACCAATTGTATAGGAGTGAATGTAATATCTTTTTCAGTAATTTTTAGTAAATCGGATAACACAATTCTTTGAAATTGTCATGATGACTAAGATGTGTCATTCTCCTTTTGTCCACTTGAACTCAGAATTTGAATTTAAACATATATAATTGGTGCGACATCAATTTTGGATCAGTTAAAGACTACTGCATTTTTTATTTTTTTATTTTTATTGTAAAATGCATATTTTTATCCCAAAAGACATTAGCTAAACGTTTTATTTAAGTATTAAAAATATTATACACATGATGCTTGAATTTTGTGTTTCTAATTTAGTTATGTGAACGCACAGTCATCAACTTATTGTTGTTATTATGGATTGACTTAAAGAGGATTATCCATTAAGAAACAAATTAATCGTGACATGGAAAGACAATTTCCATGACTCTCGGTGGAGAAGCAAATCAAGCAATGGCTTATCAAACTTATCAAATTGACTAACTTGTCGTTATATGCATATTCTTTAAATTCGTGTAATTTGTGTTGAATTCTACAAACACCAGTTAGTTATAAAATAACGTGTGTGATACGAATATTTTAATGTAAGTTCTATCAACGCAATACATCATGTTAATTAATTTGGGATTGTATAGTGGATCGTTTGAGCAATTTTTGAATTATGACTAGCATAATTCATAAATTTTTTAAGATAAGTGATATACAGTTTAGAATTTATTTTATGAAGAGAAAATAGAATTGGAGCAAAATAAATAAAAAGATGAAATTTGTATGAGTGAAACAATCCGCAAAAATTCATGTTTTTAATGAGATGTCATAAAATTATCGATGACTTATCTTAAGTTATAAGTTAATTGGTATAGACTCATTGTTTTTTTTTTTTTTTTAATGATGATCTTTAATATAATATCACGATGTATATATCATAAGTCAACAGTTATTTGTCTTAGATTTAACTATCAATGATATTATGACACCTCCTTATACTATGGCCTAACGGTTTGCTCTGCTCACTGTATTTACTTTTGAAAGTTTATGGGAGCAGATTAAACGTCTGTGAGTGAAATTTTACTGTGGTAGTGTAATTTCATCGATTTGGATTATCCTGAGTTTAAAATAACATGACTCATGTCCCCCTTCCTCAAATTAATATATTGATACCACAAAGTTTTTGAACAAAAATTCATCATTTTTGAATTGTATGATCTCTTGATACATCCAGTTCATAACGATACAGTTGATTCATCAACCGATACATACTTTTAACAATGCATACACAAGAATAGTTTATATCCTATTGAATTGCAATACTTGCTCTATCTGTTCATTGTTAGCAACTATATATATCTACAGTAGGACAAAAAGCATGAAAGATGGAACCAAAACATTTGTAGATACTCATTTCAATGGCCCCCATAAGGTTGAAAAATGGAGCACACTTGAGTGGGTTGTGTTCGAGAGTGAACTTGTTTGCATTATCTTTTTTCAGGTGCTTTTCAGGAGACATTGAATTGCAAAACTGAAAGTGTGCACAGTTTTTTCCATGTTTTCCGCACACCAAAACACACATCAGTCACTCGTCAGTCCCTTTCTCTTCTACACCTCATTTACATGTAATTTCTTTTATAAATATATATAAATACATAAAAACGACACGATGATGGATAATACGAATTTGGACTGAAATGGATAGGGCTTACGTGGCAATAAGTGTTGAGCTTGACCAAGTTCGTGGGATTATTCAAGAATGACAAGCAAAGCCATGCCCACTTTGTCTGTCCTGCGAAAGTGATGTCAGTTTGTGGATGTCTTGATTCTTCATACCAACCAATGGTGATCAATGAAAATATCTTCGGATAATTTTATTTATTTTATAAAAAAATAATTTTTGGTTTTTGATTACTATTTATCTGCATCTCAAATCACTTCAAAACTGTTTCCCACTTGGTGCTGTTCGTAACTTCTTGTAGGGACCGACATTTTCCGAGAAAATTCTTGAATTTCTATTGTCAAATCGTGAGTGTACGTATAGGATAATTTCAGGGTGGAGTGGCTCTGCAATCCACATGCTACCCTAATCTGTTTCCTTTTTCTAGGGTCTAGCAATTCACTAAGTAGAAAATTTTAACACTTTTTATCTCCCTTTACAACACCACTTTAACTTTCACATACAACCCAAAATATTTACGGGTTTTCTACACAACTATTCCATAAAAAAATGATTTATTTTAATACTCTTTTATTAGAAAACTGAGTATACATTTCAATTGCTACAAATGATTTTCAAAAACAATAAAATGATATCACTATAAAAAAATTCGCCATCTGTGACAAAAAAAATTTCGTCACAAATCTATGAATTTTTGTCGCAAAATGTAATTTGTGACGGAACTGTGACATAATATTTCTGTCATTGTTTTGGTTGTCCAAATGGTTGTGATAGAAACTTTCGTAAAAATGTGTGTTTGTGACAAAAAATATGATTTCTGTCATTATTTGTGACGACAAAATTTATGTCACAGTTTGTCGCATTTTTTTGTAGTGTATTAGAAAATATATATTTTTAACAATCTTTCAAAATATGCTTCTTCTTCTTTTTTTTTTTTTTTTTTTGTCAAATGAGAAAACAAACAAAAGCAAAAGAATCCAAAAACTAGCTACCAACTACCAATCTTAAGATAGTCACTCTTTGTGCATTATCACGATCAAACTCGGTCACTTCAATAAGTACTAGCGATACCATCCACTATGTATATTGTTACTCGAATTGTGTCAAGATTTAGTAAACATCCCTTTAGTATGTATTTTTACATAAAAGAAAAATACACAACCTCATATGAAGAAAAAAAGTTGTTTATGTAGTAGAAAAACATTCTTATTCATTCTTACAAAATAATAGTATTGATTTCAAAAAAAATATATATTACAACTGCATTTATAACCAAATATTAAGAACAATCCATGCCTTGCACGGCGTGTTCAACAATCAAGCATAATGCAAAAGACAAAAACGATTTCCCTTTCAAATATGACTTCACACCCAAAGGTGATGAAAACACATGCATGTACCAACAAACCAGTCACTAGACAATTAACAACCAAAACAAGGCTCTTAATCACTAGCATTTATCACAAATACACAGACAAAAAGAAAAACAAAAAAATTCCTCGACCCGGGCCCACCAATAAACGGGTGGCTGAGCTGCGAGCAGAATAAGCGGCTTGGCGTAATTGGGGCCAGCTAAAAGTTAAGTAACAAAGACAGCTTCCCGCACATGGGCGCAACCAAAAATCTCTCAGTCGTGTCATCACCAAAACGAAGCTCGCGGAGGGGACCACATATTCTATCCATCCACGTGTCATCCTCCCATAGACGTAGACAGTCCCCCAAGTTTGGCTACCAATCACAACTCAGGTGCTCCCGACGTAGTAGCCGCCAAACCAAAAATTTACTTACCTTAATCCTCCGGTTTCCGAAATGACAAAATGACGAAACTGCCCTTGTTTCCATTTTTGTGACCCTTATCTCCAAGGACTAGAGATGGAATATTACCCATAGTTGCCACATTCTTTGGAGGGCATGCAAGATTCAGAGTATTGGAGCTGGCAAGAGAGAGCCATTTTTGTATAAAGTTTTTATTTCCATGACTAATATGTTTGAAATTTGGAGGTGAAAGGTGTTTTGAGAGCGGACGGCAAAAATGGGGTGGTTAGGCAACACGTGGAAGTTTCCGGACAGGGGAGATGGGTTGGGCCGAGCAAGTGCCACGCGTAATTTGTCAGGGAATGGTTGCTGATAGGTTACATGTCAGAAGCGCACTGATTAGATTGGATTGGACTCCATCTTTGTGTGGAAATATTGTCATGCAAGTGCGAAGTTGAGTTCTTGGCCATACAATATGCTTCGCTTGCCAATGGAGTTGTGACATGGCTAGCTACTTGACTTTCTCCCTTAGCTAACCAAACTACGAGGTAGAGTAGTAGTTGCCTAGATTTGAGTGTAATTTTTACAGATTATTGTTTCGCCCAAGTGATCTATACTTTAAACATTTGAAATAATTTTGACGTGATATTTCTTCCTCTTGCAAGTGGAACTGTATTGTTGATGTCGTCCAACGGTATTTGTTAATTTAAAATTGTGATTCATTCAACTTTTTATTTAAAGGAATAACACGTATTTGATGAATATTAGTACGTCAGCAGTACAATTCACCTCTAGTATAAGAATAAGTGAATTAGGCTTAGCAAATTGCAATTAACAAGTGTGACTATGTTTTACACCTCAACTCTAATTGGGTATTTATAGGAGCAATTCTCTACTTCTAATTGATGAAGAGCTTTTGGGAAACAAATATATTGAACATGACCATGTGTGATTCAGATGAGTTTTAAACAAAATTGTGGGTCGTTTGATGTACCATGAACCAATCGAGTCATTTGACCATGAACTGGACTTGGTGTCTCATGTATTAATTTGGGTCGAACTAGACTAACCAGATGAAATGAGGTTGCAGTGGGCTGCTTACAGTCGTGTGGTCAGGACACAACCACGTGGTATGGCCATTGTCGTATGATCTCACATATAAGATTTTTTTCTGTTCGTTATTGATCATACAATTGAATGTACCATCATTATTTTAAAACCTTCGATGTGAGATAAGATCTTACCTTTTCTCTTAACAAAGGTTCAGCACATTCAGAATTTGGAGAGTTAGTTGGTTAAAAAATATGTGTGAAAATTGCTTAGAACCAGTAAGTTACCCATAATTTTAATTATCTCAACTAGGTTTTATTTTAACCAAAAATCACGAGTCCTCATGACCATGCGTGAAGTTACTAGGGTTAAGATAGATTAAAGAAACGAACGAAGGCAGTAACAAAGGATAAGGACGAGATTAAGTAATTAGCAGCCTATTTTGTGTGTGTGTGTGTGTGTGAGAGAGAGAGAGAGAGGAGAGATTCTCTTAGGCTGGCATGGCATGATCATGAGTTGATTGTGTCCTATTCTTGGTCATTGTTTAATTAATTAATTATGCAAGTTGAAGAAGAAGATGCGCATGGTGTGAAATGCGATTCCTTTTGTAATGCTTTTGAGTTCTTTATGAGCTTAATTATCACTACTTTAGCTTTCAAAAAACTATTAAAATTTGCTTAAACAAATGCTTGTTATGTTTATCCCGACACCCCCATCTCTTGTTTCCCATCTTCCAACTTTCTCGTTTATTTGGCTACACAATAATTACTATATATTGTATTGGTGATTAGATCTAGACTCTCCGATTTGCCTTATTAATCCTAGTTTTATATCATCTTAATTTATTTGCTATCGTATAGCAAAACCCTACACCACCTAATTAAGCACAATTGCTTAACATGGTGTCCAGCAAAAATTAACAACACACACACTACTCAAGTCAATATCACATTCTTTACAATAGAATATACAGTGGACCCTCTCTTACTCATCAACTGGGTTATTATTTAGGTTCATTGGATTTAAGGTCCTCACTATAGGACTACTCGACAACATTCACAGGTTGATGATAGATAAATTTTCTTTTCATTTTTTAGTAAAAGGAAAAAGAAGCAGAAAAAGATAGTATTTTAGTGAGTCATAGTGACAATGACATTGCTCTAATATATTGACAAAAAATGGAAATCAATATACTAGAGCGTAGGAGCGATTTAAATTTATTTATTATGCACAAGATTGCTTATCTTTATGTTTTAAAATTATAATTGTGTGCCCATATGTATCATTATTTGTGAAATATCTAGGACATTACAAAGATTTTTAGTATGTGAAAGATATATAGAGAGAGAGGACCATACGTGGTTAGTTATTATCAGGAAAAAGAACTTCACAAGACCCAAGATGTTTTTTCGGTCATTATACTATAGGTTACAATATATATGTGTGTTATATGGAAGTCCACTTATTCATGTAAGTTCCGATCTTGTAGTCTATCTCTCGTCCAAATCGCGTGAAGTAAGTTAAACTAGTTGAACTTTTCACCTATTTACTTACACTTTTGGATTGAAGTCAAATTTGACATGATATCATAACTTATTTTGTTTAGGCCTAATTCCTGATTCAAAAGAACTATGCACATGAGATCCAGACCCGTCTTACTAGCATATGAAGGAGAATGATAGATAATACTTTTAACTTAAATCTACGTATTCACATTAGATCAGCCGATTTCATCTCTCATATACAACTTGTTTGTAATGGAGAGAAAATATGGAAGTGTAAGTGGCTGTAGCTAGATAATGAACTAGCCCTACATGTCTAAAATTTTTAAAAGCTTAGTGAATGTGTGAGGGATTGAGATGTGTGTGCCTCTAGATTTAAAGAGGTGGTGTGATATGTAGCTATGTCACCAATGGCAATGGCAGGGTCTCTTTTCTTTCTCCTTGAAGTCAATTTTGTTTGTGTTGTATAATCCACACACAGTAACCGTCCATGTTTCCCTCTCGCCATACTAACCCTTCACGCCTCTCTCCTCTGAGTTTGTGCCCTATTTCTTAACCCACCAAATTCCCATTTAACTATATTATTCAAAAGCATATATGGTTGTGCAACGTACAAAGCCCCTTTTTCTTTCCATTTTTTTAAACTTCAATTTCAACAACCCTTGAATTACGCCTTAATTCGGGGCCTAATCTAGGTGGGTTATGACTTAATTGTACTATATCAAGCTCCAAATCCAATGTCTATTAGACTCAACTAACCAGCGCCAACATCCAATCGGAAGGCGACATTTTGTTTCACAAAAGATAGTCGTAGTCTGGCCGGGTAATGTTGCAGCGCGTGTGGCGTGTTTGGAAAGCTGAGTTTAACGATAAAAGCAAGCAATCAAGGTAACCTGCTTTTTATCTGTTGGTGGTGAATAGGATGGTATGCGGTCAAATACTTAAAAAGAAATCGTAATTAAACTAATTAAGAAGATTAGGGTTTTAATCTTTTCTATTGGAAGCCAAACCCACATAGCTAGCTAGATGTCACTTTCTTTAAAGCTATAAAGTCCACACTCTCCACATACACATAAAAAGTAGGATTGTGCCCATACTTAAAGGCAAGAAATCAAGCACAACAGCTAGCTAGGTAGCATCCTTGAGTTGAGGGGTTTGGTTTAATTACTAATAATTAATTATAACATAATCAAAACTAAGATTCTAATACTAAATTAATTGCATAAAATAATAATGTATGATTAAAGATGAGGAATCGTAGGAGACTTGGATGGTAGAGAAATGGGTATGTGGCTTCCCATGGTCCTTTCTTTGCAATTTGCAAATATTAATATTTTTAGGGATTCCAACCTGTGGTTTCTTTGCTCTGAAATGCTCGTTTTAGCACATGCTAAGCACTAGAGCGATCAAGCTAGTCTGGTTTTTGTATTTGTTCTTGTTCTTGAGTGTCATGAAAATATAGTAATTTACTATTTATGTTGTTGAAGCTTGAAGATGATACTGTACACGTGTTGGGGTAGTAGTTGTGCCAAGTAAGGGTGTGATAGGTGTGGATTCTGGTAGTTTCCAGATTGGTCTCAGGTTGTCCTAGATCCGATCCGAAGACAGTGGTATGTTCGGTAGCTTTTTGTGCTCTGTGAGTGTATTTGGCAAACCTAGCTACGTACAACAATGGAGCTTTTGGTCCCCTCCGATGTGCATGCTTTGCAACTGTAACAGACTAATAGCATTACCAAAATTCAGTTCATATATTTGGAATGAAATATATACATACACACACAAATATGGAACTCGACCCATCTCAAAATAAGTGTTCATATTTTTATTCGTTACAAGAAAATCATGTAAACACGTGTAAGAAAACTAAACAGTACAATACAAGAATTTTTTTACTCTTCCATGAGTTTACAGTGAAGAATTCGGGATTGTCGAGTTTTCTGAAAAAATAGTGATGAGATGGTTTTACGAGGGACAAAGAAAATATATTGTACGTTAATATATTCATCATTCAGGATTACATTGTGACGAATTCTTCGGGTTATGCAACATGTACGCATTTTCTCTGTTTCAACAATTAATCACAAAATCAAAAGAAACGACAAATACTACTAGATAATCATCACCTTTAAATATAAGTTTTCTAATCTTCAATTAACAAAATTTACGTTGCACTGAATGAGTGAAATTGCTAATAAGTCCATTATAAATTAACAATTAACTCAAAAGAAAATCTACTCATTATATATTAACCCTCCCATTTGTTTTACATGATTAAAAATTTAGGACCAAGTAAAAATTAGATCTTTAATTTATAAATAACTCATTAAGCTTTATATTGATAATTAATAATGTAATACATCTACATATATGTCTCAATACATACACACATTAGTACACGTATGATATGAAAATAAAATTCCAAAATAAACAAATAATACATGCACAAACATGGAATAAGAGAATAGGCAAAAGATTGATTATTTTAAGTGATAGATACATGCACTAAAAAGGATGACATATAGGGTTTAAAAGAGATGGAATTGTCTAAGTTGACCCCTATCCTATCCATCCATAGGCCAAATCAAAATGGAAGAAAGAGAAGATTTAAGTATATATGAAAATGGATAGGCCACATAAGATTGGGGGAAAATGATATTGAAATTGATGTATATGTGCAGAGAGAGTGGTGCAGTGAAGTCAAATAGATGTCTCCTCTTTTGGCAAAATGTGGTGGTGCTTGTGGCTTAACATCATCATCAGTAGGAGCAGCACGAGCATGCGTGTTCACAAATCATGCACTCACTCACTCTTTTTCTTTGTAACCAAAGTCTCTGCCACACTTGGCTGCTAGCAACAATTTAAGATTACTTACGTGGATGATTATGACGTTTTTGTACTTCTTCTTTTTATTTATTTTAAATTATTCTTGCTTTTAAGAGCTTTTTTAATTTTTTAATTATGTTTTTTTAATACTGATTTGGATATATGTGACTTTGACTATTTTGTGGATTTCATTATTTGCTCAAGTCGTCAACTTAAGCCCATAAGTAATTTATGAAGGTCTCTTTGGAATTTGGGCTTACGGTCCTGAGACTACTCACGGCCCATGAAGATGCATTTACATGGATTTGGGCCTTGAATATGTCACTTTTTTTTTCCTTTCCAAATTAAAGTTCTAGATCTTGTGATATGAAAGAATCCACTTGTGAAATGAAAAATTAATGTTGGTACATTGAAATCCACATCAAACATGAGAGTAAACTTTGTTATAAGAGAATTAGAGCACAACAAGTAGAATGCAGAGAACCATCAATGTGGTGTCATGGTGTTACCACCGCCACACATAGATCCTTGGAGTGGAATCTAGGGCGGCGTGTCATGGAGAGTAAACTTGGTTGCTAGGCACAAGCGTATTAGACACCTCCATTGCTTGGCGGGTCAATTTTGGCATAGTAGAGTCACGTCGTCAACATGCATATATCTTGGTTTGTTTGTGACACAAAGTTTTGTGCGCACGTCAGTGGACTCTTGTGTGGAGGCCGAGTTACACATGTTACATGGTCATTTTCTAAAAAAATTGTGAATTTTTACGTATAATCATTTACCCGGTTGCTTCAAAATTAATTTGAGTAATTTGGATCGTTGTACATTAGT
The DNA here is from genome assembly GCA_036897485.1 of Pelargonium nanum. Taxonomy (NCBI): domain Eukaryota; kingdom Viridiplantae; phylum Streptophyta; class Magnoliopsida; order Geraniales; family Geraniaceae; genus Pelargonium; species Pelargonium nanum. The sequence goes on along the minus strand of JAYMTF010001340.1, from coordinate 312 downwards.
TGTTAAAGTTGCTCCCAGATTGTTTTTTGTCTAACATTTCTACTGTTAAATGTTAGTTAATGAATGTATAAGTAAGACGTTGCAAAGATTTTTCATTTGAATTTTTTGTAACAACTCAATGTATACTTAAGCGGGTTTTTAAGGTTTATGGCCTAAAAAACCATGTAATTGAGTTTTTGGCCTCAATTGGAGAGAAATTAGGAAAATGCCCCCAATTCATTTTTTTATTAATAATTGAGGATCCTTGGCGTCAATTGGATTGACGCCAAGTCCCTTGGTGCCAATTGGATTGACGCCAAGTCCCTTGGTGCC